>WYDI02032616.1:0-31379 GCA_009867235.2 Psittacus erithacus | reverse complement strand
GGCCTTGGAGAAGTTGGAAGTCTATCTTTGAACTGTAGGTAAGAGAGTATGAATTAGGAAATCTGAATTAAATTCTCGATACTGACATTGTTTTTGCCTCTAGTTTCTCCAAAATAGTCTCTTCTCTTGTCTAAAAAACTCTGCCATGAAAATGTTGTGGAAGACGCATGAGTAAACAACAGACATACTTACAGTGCACTGAAGAAAAACTACCTCACCGAATAAATGAAATATGGACATGAGCAACTATGCACAGGGAAAAAGGAAAATACATCTTTGATCAAGTGTAAGGAATACCTCCTAAAAGTCTTCCGTTCATGTCAATATAAAAGTCATTAACGTGTATACTGTGCAGAAGCAAGCAATCTGAGATTATTGTTTGAATTATCACAGCAAGTTTCATAGAAGAGAGTCAAATACATCAACTGATCACTGAATATTTCCCTGTGTTTACTGCAATCTCTACGATAAACTTTTTGATCACATCACTAAAATGACTGAAACAGATTTATTATTATTTCTTTACCCTGGAGACCTATTCTATTACTATTTTAAAATAAGAGAAAATTATCTCCAAGAAACATCTTACAAATTTTAGGAAGAGAACAAATTACTGGAGTTTGGTACATACAAATACCTTTTTCTTGGGTGCAGCTTTCAAGATGGGAAATAAAAAAGTGAATTCAAAACCAGATTACTTCCAATTAAGTCCTCTATACAATTTCTTCATGTAATTTTTTTCTTCTGCTCTCATTCTTTGCTTGTTAGTGAATTGCAGACAAGACTTTTAAATGTAAGATTTTGTAAATATGGTTAAAATCATCAGTTGTCTAACGAGTACCACAAATCCTCTGCTGAGTTACGAAACAAGGTTAAATGGCAAAGTAGTAGCTACTGAATTTGGCTATCATTTGCAGTAAATTAAATAACTTGGTGCTCTGTAGAGATCAAATTCAGCACCTGTTGTAAGCACTGTAATTCCCACTGAGATGCCATAGAGCCAAGTTCTGCTCTCAGTGCTGGTAGTACAGATTTTACGCACGTTTAACTGTAGTCAGCTAAAATCACTCCAGATTACAGCTTTACTTAACAGAGAAATTTTCATATGCTTAAATCTGGGTTGCATTTTGGTTCATTAGGTAAAACTGAGTTTATAGTCCCAGGGTGGTATTTAACCTTTTCCGTAGCAGATGCAGCAGAAAGTGTTATTTACTCTTAAAGGAGAGAATTTAGAACCTGCTACGGGACAGAGAGGTCTAGGAATGTGCTTCTTATCAAATTCCTTTAAGTTTTTGACTCTGATATAGACAGTATGGGAAAAGGTGGTCATCCCATGCTTGAACAGAGAAAGCAAATGATTTTCAAAAGGAAAAGTTGTACCACAGAATGAAAAAGATAAAAAGAAGGCATTAGCATCACATATATCCTTTAAATTTGAACTTCCAAATTATTTTCCTGCCTCTGTCAGCAAAAAAGAAAGCCATCAGCATAGAGAGTTGCCATCTGGCTTCCTAAGACTGGCCCAATCAATTAATTTTCCAAACTACATTTGACTTCACAACAAACCGTACGTTCATTTCCACTCACACTCTCACTGACAGCTCAGTGCATCCCCCTTTTTTTAAACAACAGCCATTGGTTGCACTCACCGCATGGACTGGGTTGCACTGGTCTATTGGGTTTTTGAAGTCTGTCCGGAGTTCATCAAAGGCAATTATCTGAAAAACAATTTTTCAAGTATTATAATGAATGCTCATTCAAACACTTGTTTTTCCTTAGGGGCTAGTTAGATGCATTGTGTCCTTTCCTCTCTTTCCAAAAAACATACTGGAAACTAGCTTCTCCAATAAGCCCCTTTCAGAACTAACTATTTAAAACACAGGCTACTCCTACATATGACACATGGAATCCGTACTATCACTGTAAAATCATATCTGTAGCCTTTTCAGCATCATTGCTTTCCAGATTTCTTCCCTCTTATCAAGTAGAATTCTTTTCTCAAACTTTCAAATAAACTATTCTACAAATGAATACATCTCCAGACTGATGGAAAATGTCATCAGCTGTTTAAAACACAGATGGATCAGATGTGCTATTCCAGATTTAATACATAATAAACAACAGCCCCTTTTCATTACTTACTAAACATACTTCAGATAGTAAATCTGAATTAGCATCAATTTAATTATTAAGCTGCTATTTGTTAACAAGCAATCTCCTCAAAAGGTAAACCACTCCACAGGAAAACATGTCCTTCCTAAATCCTGCAGGTTTTAGAATCTTACTTCAGACCTCATTGATGGAGAGACGTCTTTTGCTCATGTCCTGTAGTTTTCTCCATTGACTGATGAATTGAGACATGCTGGTAATTACTGCCTGCTTTTAAAGTACAGCAGATAAAAGTGCCCATAAAAATAATAATATTTGATAATGTTTTCTTGGAAGAAAACAGCTGTAATAACTCTAATAACTCTCAGCATATTTCATTCGGAGATCTCAAAGCACAATCTTAATGTTATGTCTGTTTTCTAGTAATACCTTTTCTTCTGCTTCCTCCACCCAAAGAATGAAAGCTCACTATGACAGGCACCACATAAAGACATGTTAGAACAGTGATTCCTTTTTAGACAATTCACAATCCAGTAAAGTATTTGTTCCCAATTAAAAATAAAAAAAAATAAAAATGAAGTACAAGGCAGCAGTTGTGTAATTAATACACAAGCACAACAACTGCTCTATGACATATTACAGCATGCCTGTTGCCTACCTGTCCAAAAAATACCCAACTGGGTATCAACAGAGACCTGCTGCATAGGTAAAGCATGTTTATTTTACAGATATGGAATGCAGGAGCAGAAAGCCTATCCATGATTCATATAATAATCTGGTGAGAGGCTTGAGAACAAAACCTGGAGCTACAATCCACAACTTTAAGCACCACTCCGCATCCAACTCAAATGTTGCATTCATCACACTGAAGCGTATTTAAAAACCAAAAGTGTGGCATTTTACAAAAGCACTCTACAGAATTGAATTTATGCAACTATGGCAAGTCAAAGTGCCAGATTAAACCCCAAAGGGAACTATAAAATGTGATTATAAGTGAAGCACTTCTTCCCATGGATACACTAACTCTACAAGTTAGGAATTAGATCTGCAACAGATATTTAGACTAAGATAAAACAGCAAATAACAGAAACTGTGAGGCGGTTGGAATACAATTGTGAAGAATAAGACTCATGACACCTCTATTTAATACCTTTGTAATAGGCCTTCATATTCTCAAGCTGTGCCAACTGTTGAGGGTAACATCCATTTGAGTCAGATGCACATACATCTGTTTGTAACTGGGCACCAAGATCAGCACTGACAGCAAGGGAGAAGGATGGCCCTGTGACAGGTAAGAGAGCAGCCTCTGTTCCTAGCTCTGCCACCGATTTACCTAGGGATCCTGCGCATCTCCTTTGAATTCTCTTCACCCTACTGCACTGGTACTTACACACGTAGCTTTAAGATAGAAAACTGTTACAAGCTTTGAGTGAGGACTATTTGTAATAACATACAGTGGTAACAGCTTTTCCTTCTGTTGTAAATGTAGAGATGAGCTGAAATGTGCTGTGCTCTTCTTTTTGGTAGTCAGGAACAGCAACTAGGAGTTTGAGATAATAATGAAATGAGAGCCAATACAAGATCCAGCTTGTGAGGGAAGACTTGTCTGAGACAACAAGATGGGGAACCCAAATGCTGAAATCCAAAGAGGGATCCCCTTCAACAAGTCCAGGAAAGCCTCTGAAGACTCACTGAATGCTGACAGGATGATAACCCTGAAGCGTGTTTAGATGAAGAGCTAGGTTGCTCTGAAAGACAGAATCACTAAGGCAGGGCTCTGTTGAGCTAGCCTTAATTATTGCAGCTAAGTCCTGAAAAAATCCTAAATGGCAGCTTTGGAAAGAGATTAGACTCAAACTACATATTTACATTTCCCAATTTTTTTTTACTTCTCGTTTTTCGTGAGCATTCCCAACTTAGTAGTTAAAACCCTACTCTATATTTGCTCGCATGCAATTTATTTTACGCTATACTTGCATTATATCTAAGCACACTGAAATAAATCTGACAGTATTAAGCATATTGTTTTCATGTAAACGTAAATACTACACCAGTAAGTATAAACACTAGTCTTATAGACGAACTTCTGGGGATGCCTGCAAATTATGACAATGCTAAAGAGACATTCCCACTACACCTGCAAGAAACAGACTGATGTGTGGTATCAAGCACACAGGACTGGAGGAAAGTTTCTTGAATAGAAGTTCCAGTGCCTCTGGAAGGAGTCTGACAGAAATAAATCCTCCTCAATTTTTTGCATTTTCTTTTCTTTTTTTTTTTTTACTCTCACAATGTTGAGTGTCCTAATTCTAAAGCTGCAATTGAGAAAGGTGTAGCTTCTTAAGATTGGCAGTTGCTGACAATACAATACATTACTGTGTAACAAATTATACTGTATTACTGAAAATCAGGCTGGGTTGTGCTGCAGTGTGGTTTACATCATTAATTAGGAAGCATCTTCCACTTTCAACTACAACCACCCTTCTGCAGCAGCTAATGGCTTAGGGTTGCCCAGAGTTGTCATTTTTCCCCACAAAACCCAAAAAACTATTCGCCTCCACTGAGTATTTCACAATGCTTGCACAGGAGGTGCAGTGCTCTGGCCATACTCCGGAGAAATGATCTTCTGCCTGTTTCCATTTCAGCTGGATGCAGTATAGCTACCTGCTTCCCATACATCAGCAGCTCAGAGTTGCTGAATGCCCTGTGATGCCATTCAGGTACACCCAAGGTCTGTTTCATCTCTGAAACTGCCCCACTTGTCAGCATCTTGACAGAGCAGTTAATTTGGACACAAACAATATAACAGATCCCAGTCAAAGCACTTCACCATACAAATTACTTATCCACCTAATAAAACTCGAGGTTTATAAAAACACTGTTTGCATTACCTGGTGTTTCACCTTCATAATTGAATGCATTTTATAAATCATTCGATATATTTTAGTTACCTAATTTGATCCAGGATGGCAATTAAGACTATAAAACATACATAGGCATGGACATCAGCAACCTCATCTCCCCAGAGGCCACACAATAATGAGACTGTTCCAAAGAAAAATTACTAGCCTCTAGTCACAAAGCTAGACAGCATTTGGAAACATGTGCCAAGGACTGATCTTAAAGAGAGGAGAAACTTAGTTCTATTAGTAAATATTAACATTGTACACAGTTTCATTGAAAGAGAATAAGAACCATTTGCTATTTAGAATCATAGAACAGTTAGGACTGGAAAGGACCTTAAGATCATCTAGTTTCAACTCCCCTGCCGTGGGCAAGGATACCTCACACTAAACCATGTCACTCAAGGCTCTCTTCAACCTGGCGTTGAACACTGCCGGGGATGGAACATTCACAACTTCCTTGGGCAACAGTAAAGAACTTCTTCCTCATATCTAACCTAAACTTCTCCTGTTGAAGTTTGAGCCTGTTGCCCCTTGTCCTACCACTATAGTCCCTAATGAAGAGTCCCTCCCCAGCATCCCTATAGGCCCCCAGTATCTGAAATACTGGAAGACTGCTATGAGGTCTCCAACTATCCAGGCTGAACAGCCCCAACTTTCTCAGCTTGTCTTCATATAGGAGGTGTTCCAGCCCCCTGATCATCCTCGTAGCCCTCCTCTGGACTTGTTCCAACAGTTCCATGCTCTTTTTGATGTTGAAGACACCAGAACTGCACACAATACTCCAAGTGAGGTCTCATGAGAGCAGAGTAGGAGGGCAGGATCACTTCCTTTGACCTGCTGGTCACGCTCCTTTTGATGCAGCCCAGGATACGGTTGGCTTTCTGGCCTGCAAGTGCATTTATGCAGGAACTTCAAGAAATAAAACCACCAAGTTCTCTATTTGCAAAGCTGTATCAGAAGGAAAAAGCATCAGGTTGAGCAATATTTATGATTACTGCAGAACATGGCCAAGGATTGACAGGGCCATGGACATTGAACTACCTTCCAATGTACGGAGCTTTCCCTGTGATTTCACATTGCAAAACATTGCAGGAAGTTTGTTCTGCCACTGTGCTAGCCATACTTTTGTCTGTTTATAGAAGTGCACTTGTGGGTGTTATCCACCTAATAAAATTAAAGGTTTATAAAAACACTGTTTGCATTCTCTGATGATTCACACCATCTGCAGATCTCAAAACTCCAAGTGTAAGTCAGCTAGGAGCTCGCCCCAGTTTCAGCACATACCAAACAGATGATTGTGATAACAACGCATGTTTCAGTACAGCTATAATTGCAATTATATCTATAAAATTCATTTTCATTACCTGCACTCTCTGTGCTCATCTTTCCAGACAATAACAGCTTTGAATAATGAAGTGTTCACAAGACTGAATCTGAATTTTGGTTTTTTTCCTATGCTTATGCATCCATCAAACTGAAAATTTTGCCTATGAATGGTGGATATGAATTATGATCTCTCTTTTTTAGGGGAGACACTATGTTTTTGAAATCACTGAGCTCTCACAGAAATATATTTTAATTAACAATATGATGGTTTATGGTGGTAGTGGAGTGGGTGTGAATTCAGCGACAGCAAAGAAGTTGGATATCTCTGCTTATTGGCATCTCAGAAAAGACAAGATAAAACAACTTGTTGACAACCACACAAACCACATTATAGAACAGTAACACTTAACATATGTTTCCTAGCTACCACACTGTCAATGCACCACAACCCCATCTTGAAGAAACTGTCTTTAATGGTTTATTTAAACAATTTATCTACCCCTCCACACTCCTAGACAACTTTCACAGCGCCCATACCAGCAGTTCATACGCTGTCTGCAAGTCAGCATGTGGACAGAAGCTAGACAAGGTTAGGAACATTCTGTGCTTCTAAACTTCATGCCTGTCCATCAACAGCTACATATAGACATATTTATTATGTTTGGGAAAGTGCTGAACATATATGATGGTTGAACCATATTGACGAAAGGTGAGTATTAAACTTTGTTGAGCAGAAGCAGCAACTAATAAAATGCGAGAAAGAGGCTCAGTCAGGTAAGAATGCCCAAGAATCTGAATGAAAGATAAATTAACTGCCTTGACACGATAGAGTAAGGGGAGCCCACAGAGAGATGCAGAGAACAGTGACACTGACAAAGTGACAGACTGAGAACAATTTTTGCTACCCAATTCTTATCTTCATGTGAGATGCGTGTGCACAAGAAATTTAGCATGTGGTTGGTGAACATTTGTTCAAGATGGTGGTTCCTCTTCCCTCTTCCTCTTCTGCTTGAACTGATGTGGTTCATGGTATCAAGCATGAAAGATTATTTTAAATTGTATGAATAGATGGACAAGCTGCTTCAGAAGCCAGAGAATTTTAGCACTTTTGTCATACTTTATACCTCATTTATATCCTATAAACATCTCCTATTTAAAAAGGTAAAAAGGCTTAAAACTTGGTTTTCATCATACTTGCCACGTAACTCAATAGTTTCCCAGGCCCACATGTCTGAAATGCTGGTTTTGATGAGAACTTTAACACTACAGCCAAATGAAGTGCAGAGAGGAAAGAGACATAAAAGGTATTCCTCTCTTCCCTATCCCTTTTCTGACTCTTACACTTACTAATTCTCCACAAAACAATAACAACAAACTATGCCCCGCAGTTATAAATCTCCCTTCAAGGCAATGAAGGTCTTAGCAAATACAAGGAAAATGTAACTTTCACTTTTTATACATGGGGAAAAATGAAACGCTGAGAAATTAAATTATTTACCAAATTGGTGGCAAAAGAACCAAAGCTTCCAGATTGCTGCACCATATCAAATGTTAGGGGAAACAAAAGGATACTGTCGATAGACTTTGAACATATGAGAAGTGAAACTATGCATTTCTTTCTGATTATAGCAATGCTTGTTGTTCATCTCCAGAGCAGAGCATTGCTTTAAGCAGTGCCTTTTTGGATTAAGACTGAAAAAGGTTTTAAATCATTCAAGGGTAGAAAATTATTCTGTTTGTCATATTTCACACTAACAATTGTGTGGCATTTCCCCGATCTACTTAACTGGAATTCCGTATGTTGCCACCATTGAACAACTCTCCACATAGAAATGCAAACACACTGCTAAAGGAAGCAAAGCTCTTATGGCTCCATCCAAGGTGGCACAAACGTATACCTAAGCACTTATTTTTCATCTATTTATTAAAGTTCATTTGTCTGTAAGAGGATATTACATTTAGGCCAACACAATTTAAACATTTTAGGCTCTGACTGGAAGCTTAGGCTAACTTAGCAGTCACAAAAATCTTATTGTGATGTTCAAGGCCAGGCTGGATGGGGCTTGGAGCAATCTGGGCTAGTGGAAGGTGTCCCTGCCCATGGCAGGGGGCTGAAACTGGATGAGCTTTAAGGTCCCTTCCAAACCCAAACCATTCCATGATTCCATGAAGTATTTAAGTCAGATCCTAAGCCTTTTCCAACAGAAACTCCAGTATGGAAAATGAAAACCACAATCTCTATTCTGCAAAAAAGATTCAAAAAGCTTTCCTATCTACCTACGGAAATGTAGAGATATAATTATACCACTGTAAGTAAATACTGATGAAAATCCAAATCTGTGCCTTTAGGAAAGCTCTCTTGCTTAGAGCACACACACACACAAACATATACAAAGCATTGGTATAGTTACACCATTATATTCCCCTGAATAAAAAACATACAAACAAGGAAAAAGAAAATGAAACAAAACAAACACCACCTATACAGATGGACAAAAGTAGTATTACTCTTTCAGCTATGCCAAATTAGATGTCCAAACCTGAAGAGAGGTGCAGGAGAAACCACTAAGAATTACTTGGTAGTCACTTGAAACAGTCCACCTATAAGAATTAAAAACTTCATCCACATTGTGAAGCAGACAGAAATTTACCTTCAGGAATACAACCATATTGTAGTGAGCTTTGAGTGCTTTGAATGGAAAGTTGTATCTCTATGATATATCTCTATCTTACAGAGAACAGTTTCAAAAAGCAACCTGGTTTCTGCATGGTAAAGAATTAATTTACTAGTTTTGACAAATCTACTAATAAAACCTCAGCAGTTGCAAAATTCTGTTGTGAACACTATGTTCCCAGGAGGATGATTTGACAAGCATCTATTGACAGATTTCTACCACTGCTATGAAACGGGCTTTTTGAAATCATTTCATCCAACTGCAAGGACAAACAGTTTTACCATCTAATGATAGGATTCTGGACACACATTTCACTTGCTCACCACAGTCACTGAACTATGTTGTCCAGTTATCCTGAAATTGAAAGACATCAACTCACTCCTTCAGAATAGATACAAATATCCCGCCTATTTCCCAAGTACAGAGTTCAGAGATTACGTGTGCTTGTACCACAACTTCATACCCACTCACTGCCTTCCAGTCTAGACCAGCTGAAATCCAGCCAGGCAAAAACCAGCTGCATGCATATAAATTGTGGTTTATTCAGAGAAGGAAGACAAGCAAGCAAGCTGCGCAGGAGGGATGATGCTAATATAGCTGTACAGAGCCTGTTTCTAAATAGGCTAATAGTTTTGCTCCCTGCAGATAGGACACATTTCAAAACAGACCTCAAGCGGAGGAGGAATTTTCAAGGTAAGTCCAGACTGCCACACTTCCCTCCCACCTCAAAGGATCTCATCATTTTGCTGTCACAATTCGTTTTCCTTTTTTAAGCCTTACATTACTGCATTCAGCACAGGGGAACTGTTAAGAAAGTAGCAGTATTGTACGTATTAAACATACCCCTCAACTGGTTTTTAAGTGATACAAACTGTTACCAATATTAAGAAAAATAACATTTTCAATTAGCAACAGAACTGGTGAGTATTCCACACTGCTCTGAACAGAAAAAAAGCCTGCATGTACATGGAGATGCATTATTTAACTTTAATTACATTCAGTGTGATAGAAACAATTCTTCTGCCTCAGTTACTTAAAAAAACACCCATGCCTTCTATCTCTCACAAGAGAGTCTGAACCATCAGAATGCTAATATCAAAACATCAAAATACTAATTCTTTTGAAACACAGATAACAGCATCAGTTCCACTGCTAGTATCATGCTACTGTGCACAAATACACATTTCACTGAAGGGATTACAGAGGTAACAGGCCAACTCTTATTTTTCTAAGAATTTTATTCAAGGTGAGAGCATTCCACTTAGCAGGATGCCTGTGTCTGGAAACAATATGGGTCAGTAGTGAAGCTGTGTCAGGGTCTGAATCAGAGGAAGCAGATATAAAATTGGCACTCCCAAGTGGTTTTATGAGTGCTCTTCTTCTACCATAAAAGCTTACACCGATTTGACAATGTTTTCCACCAGCCCAAAAGCCCCAAAATCTATGCACCTTTGTCTGCTATGAGAAATACAGGTTGAATCTCTGCAGCAATAAGGAACTGTGTATAAATCTCCCACGCTCCTTGTATTTTTGACATGAGCATTCCACCAGTATTCTGCCCTGCATATGGTATCCTCCTCCTACATGCAATGTAGTGTTTAAGGTGGATTCTTTCTAAAACAAAGCAGGTTTTTCCACTTAGATAACAAGAACAAAATGCTTCTGATTTCTTCAGTTCAACACCAAAACTGCAAGATCACAGAGCACCAGTGACAACAAATTGATACATCCTATCAGGAATGCTGGAACTTGTTCGTTAGGTACTAATTAATCTGATAGTCATGAGTATCTTGAAAAGCAGACAGTCTATTACAGCATGGATTCCCATTCACAGCCACACATTCAGCAAGCTAAGAAAGAACTTCCTACCAGTGATCTTCTCTCCTGGGAAGCATACAAAGACCGTATCTGCAGATAAACTGAACAAGCAGGTGCATAAAGTTAAGCCAAAGCCCTTCATGTGCTAGCTAGTCTTGACCTCTGATTCAGCCAGCCGCTAATGCAAATGAACTGGTTTGCAGACCTATTCAAGCAACAAGGGTAAGAAGAAAACAGCATTGCTCTCTATCCATGCCCAGGAAAGGCTGGGGAACTCTGCTTTCAGCAGAAGGCACAGCTCTGCTTTGCCCTTGCTTCTCTTTTATACTAAACTCCATATCAACTGAGAAAACACAAGAAAGGAAACAACTCAGATGTATTTCTCACTACCTCTGTATCACAGATTCATTGCTACAGATTTGTACATCATCTACTTGTACAGGCCAAGCTCTTCACTACCCAGCTTTTTTCACACCAAACTGGGGACAGGCTAGAACTGAGCTGGTGGAAGACCTGGCCAGAAGAAGGCAGGAGAAAGGGTGGTAGTTGGTACATTGGACCAATAGCACATTAATTCTGGCTGGAGACAGTATTACTGGGTACCTATAGATGTGAGAGGGAGTACCCTTGTGTCCTTGTTTTTTCTCCAAAATTACAAATAATTTCTCTTTCACCCACTTTACATGCAATGTGCTCCCCTGTGACATTTCTACTTGTCTTGTTCTTCTCATCAAACATACAGTATGGGGCATATGCAAGGAGAAAGGCAAAGACACATTAAAGCTGCAAAGCTCCCTCTTCATAAATAATGCTCAAAATGAACTGAAGCACTTTTTCTATTAGTTACCAGCACAAAGATGATAATCCCAAAGCTAGGAATAAACAGGATGTTTCTGCAGAATAAATTCAGGAAAAGGGTAGTAAACAGATAGGAAAATGTATCAGAATAGATACAAGAAAAAATTATTCACTCCAAAGAAGGAGGTAAGACAACAAGACTTTATTTTCAGTATCAGTAAGATAAAATTAATGGATAAGAGACTGGCCAGTTGGCTAGCGCTATCTCCAAGCAACTTTCCAACTCTATCATCATACCACAATTCATCCTATTCCTCAGCTTACAAAGATTCCCACAAGTTGCCACAAGTTATTGTTTTGACATTTTCCGTTACTGTTACACTGATACATGCTTGGGAGAAGTATTACCTTCCATTCCTTCTCATGCTTCTTAGACAGGGTTCTCCTCCATTTCCCAACATTGCTGCAGCTACTTCTTTTCCCCTCTCTAGCCTTCTTCATTCCTATCAGCAGCGATTTATGCATATTTACCAGAATCCAGGAAACACATAAGGGTATCTGGGTTCTGTTGCTAAAAAAGAGTCTGTTCAAGCATGTCACATATTACACCATACCCACACAGAAGACTCATTACACAGGCTGTCCAAAAATGTCTGCCACCTGAATTCAACCAGACCTTCTGGATCCAGGAGCCTTCTCATCTCAAAATGTCTCCCAAACAAGAATTCTGTGTTCTCAGTCTTCCCTCTTGTTAGTCCCTTGCTCACAAATGCATTGTCTTCCTCTCATTTGCTCTTTCTTCCAGAACCCCTGCCTTTCACAGTCCCGTTTCCTGCCTTCTCACAGCATTTTATTCCTCATTACCCACTCAACAGTGGGCTCCTACCAATGCCATCTATGGAAAGGAGCCCACTGTGGGGATGGAGGCAGGAATGCTGCCAGATGTGTGCTTCCTGCCTCCCAGGGGCACAACAGGAGCCCAACTGGACCAGCAAGAGACAGGAGAAGGGAACAGCTTTTCTAATACAGGTGGCATCAGGCAAGGATGCCCAGATTCAAGATCTTCCCAAGTTTTCTTTCTTTCCCAAAAACAGACCGGGCAGAACTTGGAGGAAATAACTCCAAGGCCAAGCCTCACACACACATACACAAAATGACCATCAGCTACAAAGCTGTGTTTGCAGAGATAAGGCAAGGTAAAGCAATAGAGCAGTAATGCAGCTGTGGTTGCAGGAATAGGGAAAGAGATACAGCAGCCAGTATAAATGGTCAAATGTTAAAAGTAAAATAACAACAGCCAAAAAAGCATCCTCAACTGTTCACTATGTTCTCATAAAACTCCTTAATTACAGGCGCGTGATCGAAGTTAAGGATACATTTCAGCTCCAAACAGCCCGGCCAATTAAATGATCAGCAAGTCAATTTTCTGAAGGATCTGCTAATAACGCTTACATAATACTGAGGGAAGAACAACTTTGAAGCAGATGCAATCAAACCGATCTCAGTGGAGCCTTCATTATGTTTGCTTATAAATGCCCATTCTGTGAATCTACAAGGTAGTTTATACTTAGATAAGGGTGGTGAGGCACTGGCACAGGTTGCCCAGAGAAGCTGTGGCTGCCCCATCCCTGGCAGTGTTCAAGGCCAAGTTGGACAGTTGCTTGGAGCAACCTGCTCTAGTGGAAGGCATTCCTGCCCATGGCAGGGGAGTGGAACTAGGCGAGGTTTAAGGTCCCTTCCAACCGAAATCATTCTATCACACTATGATGATACAATTTAGCCAGAACTCAGAATGCAATAAAATAATAATGCTGCAGAAGATTGACAAATTATCAAACACTTGAAGCAGTGACTCACAGCATGAAGATGTCTGGCATTTAAATGCATTCAAAAATCAAATGACATTCTATTAAAAAAGTGGTGCTTGTATCAACAATGCCTGGCACTTGCCTAGTATCTCAGAGAATTGCAAAGATGAGAACTTACTAATTTTCACCATTTTACTGTAGCTCTCCTTCATTTTTTAAACTTCAGTTCTTCCAGTGATGTGCTTGGCTTAGGCTTCCATCTGTATTTAAAAACCAACCAAAATCTGTGATAGCTAAGTTATTACATGACCCACAGAAGCACAAAAATACAGAAGGACCCAAAACCAACCCAAAGGTTTTTCATGACCTACTGCATTGGTGAGGAGCTGCAAGTAGTATACTATCAGACAACTGTGATGGCACTATTTCTTCATCTCCCTTATATTCTGCTTCATGAGCTTCCATTATCAAAACTGGAGCTGCAAGTTCAGCACTCCTGCAGCATCTTGCTGAGAAAACCTACTTCTATTGTAACTGTTTCACGATTTTTTCTATTGCCTTCTAATGTAACTTTTCACAATGACATTCCAAAATAAATCCTTGCTTTTTATAGTAATACTTCTTCAGTGGGAAGTGGAAAAAAAATATGAACTCTTGTCTTGCCCCACAAAATGTTCCTCTGAATTTTTCTAGGCTCATAATGAAACACTAAAGCAAGAGTATACTCAGGATGATCTGCATGATCTTGCCTTCGGTTGTCTGGGGTGGGTTAGACAGAAGTCAGCACAAAGCATTTCTCAGGGGCACGCACCAAAGAAGGCAAGAGACAAAAGTCAGAAGTTGCACCCACAGAAAACTCCAGCTGTGTGTAAGAACACAGTGTTCACAGTGAGAGAAGTAAAGTACTGGAACAGGTTCCCAGAGAGGCTGTGAACTCCCCATTCATAGAAAGTTCATAAGCCCTGAGCAGCCTGGCCTCATTTTTAAATTAGGGCTGCCCTGAAGTAGAGACCTGACTGAATCATGTCTTAGGCCCCTTCTAATTGAAATTATTCTATGAACCTTTTATTGTTTAAGAGGAAAGAGTTATTTCTTAAGTTGTAACTATACCAAGGAACACAGGAACTGTTCTGTCAATGTAATTGCATCTTCTCTGCACAGCATCAGAAACATGGTTTGTTTTTTTTTTAATGGACATTTCCAACTGTGAAACACAGGAAGTTACCTAGTAAATCAAGTACTATTTGACATTCTTCTACCTTTATCTCACAAACTGACTCTGCCCTGTGGCTTTAAGTGACCATCTATTTGGAGGACGGAAATTATAATTCTTACCTGTTTCATATGGAGGCGATTTTCTATACAAATTAGAAGTGTTTTCTAAACCACCAACTTCCAGAAGAGGAAATCTCACAGTATCTGCAGCTTCTGACTCAAGTAAGACCTAGTTTCATTCCCAGATAGAGTCACCTTCAGCTGCCAGGCACAACACTGGTTATAAATGAACTGCATGTCAGAGGAACTAAGGAAAAGGAATAGGTCACAGAGAGGTCTAATATCTGTAACAAGATTCTTATTCTCTGCTGAGCTTCTTCCTCTTTCTGAAACATTATTTTGATAAAAGGACACATGTTGGGTGAGGGGAATCAACTAAGCCAGAGGTCTAAGGGTTCAATTCAATATTTAAGGTGTGATTTAATATAGTACCTGGTGGCTGAATAAACAAGTGCATGTAATGAGCTATAACCTTATGCCTCAGACTCAATCTAAGATTTGTACTCGCAATCTAATAAAATATGACAGACATTGCCTTGCTATTCACAAGCACAGCAGCTTAAAAAAAAAAAAAAAAGTTTTAAAAGCACTAGAAATACCTTACCAATTTGGATATAAAATCCTTCTAGTAAGTAGATTTTCCAACTAATCTTAAGACCAAAAAAATCTTGCATATGTGATAAGCAAATAATGTTTAAATAGTTCTCTGCACATTTCTGTGGGAAGCATGAGACTCCACAGCTAATTTATTTTACACAGATAATGGAGTCACTATGACTTGTGAAGCATCTGGAATTATAGCCAGTGGCAACCACTCACAATTTAAAATCGTTCTGGAAATAAATCTCATCATGACAGTTCAAGCATACGCAGAGATCCAATTTAGTCTTTCCACAGCATTTAAGTCTGTGCTACTGTCCAAAGCCTTCTGTGATTTTTTAATTATTATTTAAGCATGACAACATAACTAAACTGAAATATACTTATTTTCCAGTATATAAAATATAGTTGGCTCCAAAGCCAGTGCTGCCTGGCCTAATATCTATCTGTCAGCATTAATGTGACAAACTTCTGAAAGAAAAGTTGTAAGGGAACTGTCAAGCTGTATTATAGCCAGCCCAATCTGGTTGTGCTCTGTCTTTAAAAAGAGTGAAAATACCAGACTCATTCCTCAAACTGTCATGACTATGAAACCCTCAGGGACAAAGCGCTTAGCTGCTTAGAGAAGAAAAAATGCCTTTAAGAAACGTGTCTAACACAGAGCAACTGCATTTGTATTCCTGTTCATCAAACCTTAATCTGATGTTATTTTTAATCACATAATTATCCAATATTCTTAGAGAACTGAATTAAGGACAGCACTGAACTTCAGTATCTGAAAGAAAATTCAACCTTGACCACAAGTCTGTAAGGAAATTACTTTCTTTTCAAGACAAGCTCTAAAAGAGCTTACATTGAGATGCCTGGCAGCCTTTACTGAAGAGAAACACAGGTTCAAGTGATCTCATGGATTTCTTTATTGGTTTCAGGTGAGACAGATAGCTATCCTCCAAACCAGAGTTACAGAAACAATGACACTGATACACAGAGAACATTCATAGACTAGCACCTAGTCTGCGCCCAAAGTGTTTTGCTTGACTGAATTTCCTATCAAACGAAGCTTCAAATGACTCTCTTGTATACTTTTTATGTACCTTTAAAATTAAGGTTGCACAATCTATCAAAAATTAGGTTAGGAATTTTATGACAAAGCCTAAGTGAGTCAGACACTGAATGCTCACTAAATTCCACATATATAACTACTGAAAAGCTTTTGATTTTTTTACCTAAGCTACAGCAATTCGAGTAGTAATAAAACAGTCCACATCACAGAACAGTACAGCGACAAGCACCAGAAGTGGCAACATCTTATATGTGCACAGCATCTTCTGTCAGAAAGCAAAAGCATTTTAGGGATAGATGGTAAATAAAAATGACATGCAGTACCTGAAATTTAGTTCTATTACCCATGCTTAGTAAATGAGAAAAGGCACAGATAACTCAAACTGTGTGCTAAACATAATATGCTAAGCCAACAGCAGAAACAGCACTTAATATAGATTCCAAGGGCTTCTTTCCCTGGTGTTTGTGAAAAAAAAAAAAAAAAAAAAAAAAGCTCTAATTTAAAATTAAAAGTAGATCTTAGCCTGTATTACTCTGTTCAGTCACTGCCTCCCACTGTTCTTAAGTATATCTGTGAACTTGTAACTGTTAAGTCAAGCCAGAGTCATATTAAGGTAGTTTATCAGGATTAATACTATCCTCACACTTTAAAAGATAAGGGAAAAGGAAAGCATAAAACAAGAAAATAAAAAAATTCACTGCTCCTTTATTCTTCTTATGTTTGGTTCAAGTAACTGCCACCAATTTCAGGGCACACAACTCTAGAAATGAATGTGGTTATGCCAGATCTTGATGGGAGTTCAGACTTGACACAGCCCAGTTAAATTATAACAGGAAGGTAATTCTTAGTTCAAGATAGTTTAGGAACAGAGTAAAACTCATGAGTAAAAAGCTTGTTCTTTTCTATAAGAGCTGAAAACAGCAAAACAAAGTCTCTGTGATCATCAGCAAGACCATATACTTTGCCACTGAGTTTACAACAGATATTCATAGAATCAGCTAGCCCGTAGAACGGCTTTAAAATCATCAAGTTCAACCATTACCCCAGTGCTGCCAAGACCACCACTAACCCAGGTCACTGAGGGCCTCGCCTACATGGTGTTTGAACACTTCAAGGGACAGCGACTCCACCACTGCCCTGGGCAGCCTGTTCCAATGCCTGACCACCCTCTGGGGAAGAAAGTGTTTCTAATCTCGTGTCTAAACCTCCCCTGACACAGCTTGAGGCCATTTCCTCTTGTCCTATCACCTGGGAGAAGAGATCAGCCCCACCTCACTACAATCTCCTTTCAGATAGTTGTAGAGAGCCATAAGGTCCCCTCTGAGCCTACTCTTCCCCAGACTAAACCTCCCAAGTCCCTCAGCTTTTCCTCATCATACTTGCTCTCCAGGCCCTTCACCAGCTCCATTGCTGAACTGTGGACATGCTCCAACATCTCACATCTTGTGCATAGTTTAAACAAGTGTTTCTAATAGTATCTAATTAGGGTTTGGGTTTTTTTTTATCATGACAGACACCACTGACAACCTGTATAAGATCACTTGGAGACAGAAAACAAAAATCATTACATGTTCCAAATGTCTGAAGGAGCTCCTGTACTTTATCTACAATTCCTTTAAAGTGTTCTGACCAGCTTTATTCTGTCTGCCCCTAAAGAGTACTGCAATGTATAAAGAGCCTTTAATTTCTCAGAGGAAAGGCATCAGAAAAGCACAGTTTTCAACAATAAAAATCCTCATTTTAACTTCTTTTGGTTTCAGTTTTTACTGAATCTATTACATCAGTATTAATGAAAATTATAATTCATCTGACTTCCCAGCAGGAAAAAAATGAGATTTTCATTTGATCCACTGTTAGATCAGCCCAAATAACTGCCCAAACCTCAGCCAGCTTCAGGCCAGAACAATACAAAGTCCAAATGCTATAGTTTTTTCTTGTCCTTTAAAATAAGTTATAAAATTCAGTCTTAGAACCTCACAAATATTTCAAGGTTATTAGACACTCTGATGGATCAACAACAACTTCTCAGTATACAAATGTGTTGCACTTTTTTTTAACAAAATACTTCAAATGCATTTTTACAGGAAAATATAATCACCAAAATCCACTACTGCCTTTATAAGAACCTATTTAAAATATACCTACTGTCCCTCACAAATATATTACAGTGAAAAAAAGTCAGGTCACAGTGAAGGAGTAGGAATTTTGTTTCTTGGGAAGATTTTCACAATGAGATGCTTAACGTAAAAGAAACTCCTATGACTCAACACATAAGCTACATGTTAGCATTTCTGAAGAAACAAGGAACCACATGATAATAGCTCTTCTAGAAAAATCTTTATGTTTCATGTATGTGGGTAACTGTATGCTTAAAAGTTTATTCTGGCAGGATATTATATCTGTTATTTCATGACCTTCACAAATCATGTATTTAGTATAATGATCTATTTAAAAGATACTGAGAGATATCAAAAAGTACTGATTCTTGCTCTAGTACAATAGAACAGCATTTGTAGCCCTTTTCAACTTCAATCCCTCAACAGTTTTTCAACTGATGGAACAAACATGCACCATAAACATCAGCCTATTGACAAAAGGCTTCCCTTCCTACTCGCCCCCTATGGAGCTCTACAACTAATGGATCACTCTCCATGAGTTTACAGACTCAAAGTTGGAAACGTTTCACCAAAAGTAAATTTGCAGTAACTAAACTGATTTACACAAGAATAATTTGCCAGATTTGCTACAAGTACTGGATGTCTTCAGACAACAACTTCACTGTGGGAAAAAGACAACATGACAACAGATTTCAAATACATTAAAAAAAAAAAAATCATTCAAACTGTGTTACTAATGAAGAAAATAAGCAACCCAGTCTAGTGGAAGGTGTCCCTGCCCATGGCATCTGGAACCAGATGACTTTTAAGGTCCCTTCCAACCCACAGCATTTGATGATTCTGTGATTACTTTTTAGCAAAAGATTCAAAGTTGAACCCTTCAAAGAAGCTGTAGAATTCCTGCTTTTGAGCACCTAAAGGTTTGGGGAGGAGGCAATAAGAAAACATGAGTAACCATTTAACTTTTGCTACTCTTTTTCAGAGAAGTGCAGTAGGTGACTGCTAAGAGACCCTTTTCAGCCTTACAGTACCTGAGATCCCAACAGTACTTGGCATTACCATCACGCTCTTGCGGTTTCATTCATAAGAAAAAACTTGTGACTGCACTATTAAAGAGTTCAAAATAATTCGACTTCAAAGAATTCTCACAACAGAGTGATATGTTTCACACTTAAGATGCTTAAA
Source organism: Psittacus erithacus (assembly GCA_009867235.2). Classification (NCBI taxonomy): domain Eukaryota; kingdom Metazoa; phylum Chordata; class Aves; order Psittaciformes; family Psittacidae; genus Psittacus; species Psittacus erithacus. The sequence continues at coordinate 11,699 of WYDI02032616.1, read as the reverse complement.
TACAAACAAGCTAGCAGCTTTAGTTTCAATACACTCTGTATCTCCCTTGCTTGTTAGACAAAGGAAAGGCTTTTTAATCTTACTCCGCCAGGTATTTGTAGAGGCATTCCTGAGACTTGCTCTATTTCCAACTTAACCTGTTCCATCCTGAATGTTTTTGGCATTAAATTATTCGTGTAGCACACACATAGTGTAAATATGTAACCACTTAAAAGAATTTTAAGTCAAGCATAAGAATAATCTCACTTCTGTGGAAATAAACACTTTGCAAATTCCATGCTTACACCTACCACGGCCACCCCGTGTACAACAAGGACTGAGCACCACCACTTCCGAGTGAAGCCAATGAAGGTAGGGTCCAATACCAATTCATGCACTAGGAGAAAGAGTAAGCTTCACATTCAAATCCTACTTTTAAAAGAACTAATTAACGCAGTAATTACCGCAGGAAAAACCACCTCACTGCTTCATCAGGCGCAGGGAGGCTTCTGCCTCACCACGCTCGACTCTCAGGAAAGAAAAGCAGTTGTTCTTACCTGGAGCATCTCATGGTTTAGCACCGCTAGAGCCTCGAGCACCTCTCACAACCGCAGGGCGCTCCTCTCACGGCTCAGGCAGCACTCGCACTGCAAGCGCTTCCAGCAGCGCGGCCGGCTGGGTTCCCACAAGTGATCACCACCGGTGTTTAGGGTGGTCGATTTGTAACAAGTAAGGCCCCGCACGCCGAGGTTTCACGGCGCGCACGGTCTGTGCCGGCACCGCCGGGGCGGGCCGGGTGAAGGGAGGGAAGTGCCCACTCCTGCCGCGGGACGCCGGCCGCACGGACCGGTCATGGGGGCTTCACCTCAGCAACGTGGGAGCAGGGCTGCCCGCCCCAGCCCCTCTCTCTCACGGCACGACACCCTCCCACCGAGCTGCAGCTGGTTCAACGGTCTCCGAGCGCAGCAGAGGGGCCAGGGGGCACAAGGAGCGCTGAGGTACTCACATGCCAGATGGCGAAGAAGATGAGTGCTGCGCAGAGGACCAGCGACAACATGTAGCAAAAGGCGGCGAAGGTGAAGGCCATGGCGGGGAAAGCCCTCCGTGTCCCCCGCTCCGCCGCCGCCCGGGGAGTCCCGCCGGGCGACCAGAAAAACAGCGATCCCCGAAATCCCGGGGGAGAGAGCGGCGAAGCGAGCGGGCGCCCTTACGGAGGACGGGAGCGCCTCGCACACTCCCACCGGCCAGGGAACGCCGCGCCTCCTCACAGCCGCTCCGCTCCGCTCCGCTCCGCTCCCCTCAGCTTCGCCGAGGGCAACCCCGCTCCCAGTACGCGGGGAGCCCTATGATGCCCAGCCCCGCCGCTCCGCTCTCCCCGCTGAGGCGCGGCGGTGGGCGGACCCCGCCGCCAGGGAGCCCCCGAAGGACGGGTCCACTCAGCGGAGCGGGGCGGGGGGGGGGGTGTCGGTTTGGAATCTTGTCACTACAGCGTGAGGAGAAGAAGCGTGGGTTGGTGTGGGTTTAGGCCAAATCCCAAGAAGATAATTTCATGCTTAAACTTAAAGTGTTTGGGTTTTTTAATTATTTTTTTTTCTTTTTAGGATCAGATAAATGTTCTCTTTGTAAGAGAGATATTGAGTTGCCGGAGCAGGCAACAAAGGGCAGCACAGCTGGCGCAGCGCCTGGAGCGCAGGTGTGATGAGGAACCGCTGAGGGACCTTGGGGGGGGGTTTAGTATTGAGAAGACTCAGGACCTTATCGTTCTCTACAACTACCTGAAAGGAGGTTGTAGTGAGGTGGGGGTCAGTCTCTTCTCCCAAGTAACAAGGGATGTGACATGGGGAAATGGTCTCAAGCTGCACCAGAGGAGGTTTAGACTGGAGATTAGGAAATATGTCTTCCCCAAAGGGTGCTCAGGCATTGGAACAGGCTGCCCAGGGCAGTGCTGGAGTCACCATCCCTGGAAGCATTCACAAACCATGTAGACAAGACAATGGTGATATGGTTTACTGGTGGCCTTGGCAGTGCTGGGGGAACAGCTGGACTTAATGATCTTAAAGGTGTTCTACAGCCTAGCTGATTCTATGTTTTAAACTCAAGGACAGAGTATATGGTCTTCTTACTAACAGAGACTTTGTTTTGCTGTTCTTGGCTCTTTTCTATCAGTTCAAGATAGTTTACGAATGAAGTAAAACCGATTAATAAAAAGCTAAGATTTAGCTTCCTGTTACCGTTTAACTGGGCTATGTCAAGTCTGTTTGAACTCCCATCAAGATCTGACATGCCCAGCTCCACTGAGTTGTATCTGAAATGAAGTTGATTGACATTGAAAGCTAACCAGACAAATGAGTTGTGGTTTATTTGTCATCATTTAAAATGTGACACACCTGTGTGCAATCCCACCGCCTTGTTATTGTCTTCAAATACACTGGTTTGGGGCAGTCTGAGTCCTTTTGTAATATTTTAAAATGAAATTACCTGCTTTAAGGTTTGTTATTTTGAGGAAAGATTTAAGAGAAGAGTTTTTCAAAGCGTTCCTTTTATAATACCTCCATAAACCAGTTAATAAACACCAAACACATCCCCGTTATAAGACAGAATTGTTTTGATGGGCCATCTCTTTTTGAACTCGTACCAGCATATCTGAGTATGTGCAACTATATACAGCCAGTAGTACTTAAGAATTGCCAGAAAGTCCCATTTGAATATATTCTGAACACCATGGATGAGAGCTATCCATTTGAAATTTCCTTACAAAACTTGGAAAGAATTTCAGTTCACAACATCTGTGCTTAAATGCACAGAAGGGGATTCAGTAACAAAGCTCTGTAGAAATTTTCCAGGGGTCACCTGTGAAAAGTCAAACTTCATGGTACAAGAGATCGTAATGCCATCAAAGCCAAGTTCAGTACAAAGGCTTTCTATTTAGATGTTTGCAATCTGTTTGTGTTTAAAATTACTGTATATTATTTTTAACATAATACGCACTTTTATCCTCAGGAAAGAGTGTTGACTGAATCAAGAGTCAAGGCCAGTCATTAACAGGAAGAAACTGATGGATATAACCTTTTATAATTGAGCTGCTCCAGACTATACATGTGATTTGATGCTTTAATTAAGGATGAACACGGCAAATAGTAAAGAGCTTTGCTGTCATACAGGGATGCAGTAAAGGCTTTGTAATTCTCTGACCTTTTAATTCTTTTGTATCTGAAATCCTGCAGAGCCTATGCTTGTGAAAGTAAATGGTTTATTCATAACCACACATTTTGAAAAGAGCTGCAAATTAGGTATAGAAGAAGTCTTTGGAATTCTTTTTTTATTATTCTATTTTTTGCCACAGTTACTTTAATATCTGTATATACCTATGTTAAGACTGAAATACTGATACTTCCAAGAAAACCAAAATAAAACATTTTTTCTGGAGCACTTGTATGTATACACACACATATACATGCATATCTATAAAAGTAGAGATATACTGTAGGTATCATAAAAGACAAAGTGAAAACAACCATTAAACTCAGTTTAGGACTACACTCCAAGGCAATTATTCTCCTGGCTTTTACTGGCTCTCATCTTAATTTACACTCCAGCTATGTATTTGGAGATCTTCAATGAACACACAGGCTAAATACTTGTTTCTTATTTTGCAAGGAGACAGTTCCACAACCAAACACTTCAAAGATGACCCAGTCTTTCGCAATACTGATTTTGAAACATGTATTGTCCATTAGCCATATTTTTGTTTCTAGCCATTATTCATTGCTAGTGGCTGACTAATTACAACAGTTTCTGATAAACGGTAACAGGAAAATCTATCAAGAGGCATTTAGGATACTTCTGTCCCACTGACTTCTTACATTGTCCCATGAGGATGCCTTAAGTATCCTGAGATATTTGAGTGATGGAAGGATTTACCCTTCACTCAATACATCTCTGAAATTTGTCTCAGTAATCACTAAAAACTCTTCCTTACCTCCATCTTGATACAAACTCATTACAGCTCTCTGTGGCATGAGGACCATTTTCTCCCTGGTTTAAGACCCTCTGAACACAGCAGAAACATCATTCTGTCTATTAGCTCTCCATCCACTTCCAAGGTGCTGGTCCTTACCTTCAAATAAACTGATGGATGTGGTCCTAGCTGCATGAGAAATGACAGTCCAGCACCCAGCTGTGCTCCTTTGAAATAATGCATGTTACAGAGGCCAGGATGGAGGGCGTGCGACCTGAGGATGCAGCATTATCAGCTGAAGGGAACTGGAATAGGGAAACCAGACGAATACAGAGAATAGCCACCTTTAGAAAAGAACTTTTGCTTTCAGAACTGTTATTTTATTTAACACTTCTTCTCCCAAAATAAACAAAATGACATCCACACCTTTGAGACACACTTGGATTTCTTTTCTATTACAGGAAATAACAGGCACAAAGATTTTGCAGCTCTCCAGGGCGCAGCAGCTCATTTTAGCAACCACAGCCTCAGATTTAGTACCTCATCTTTTGTTCTTCTGTCTTCAGAATTTCACAAATGCTCGTGCTTCCTCCAGGTAATGTATTCCCAAGCCATTTTCAGAAGGGACTGATGCTCTCAGCATACACCAGCAACCTGGGATTGCAGCATCAAAAAGTACTCAGACAGCTGAAGCATGGAGATGAATTTCAGATCAAGTAGAAAGTCTGTAAGAAATGGAAAATAAATTCATGTTCAGATCATAAAAAACCAACCAACCAAAAGGTTTGTATTCTCTCCTTTCATCTTTAACCAGAGGGTATTTCTTCTAAATGTATTTGCTGATGGGTCACAAAAGGTACTTCAAACTTCACAACAGCTCCTAGGAAAGTTTTTACGTGAACTGGTTTTGAAGGCTGTATCCCATAATACACACAAACAGATCATGACAGCGTGTTTTAAAACTTCTGGAGAGAGAGTTTTTTACAAAAAAATAAGTGTCCTTGCTGTATTTGAGCAGATTGAACTTTGGAATGCTACACTTCCCGCTGAAGCATGTTTTGTGGTTTGGTTTGTGTTTGTAAACAGAAAGTATCTGTCTTTACCATGCATATTTACTGGAAAATATGATTGCAGGTTCCTGAAGGAATTAGAGAATCAAGCAGACCTTTTTTTGCAATACAGTCTGATCCCAGTTTCATAGTCATCACAAGAGCATAGATGGTGGTGCTGCTTCTGTACAACTGCTACTGAGATGCTGATTTTCAACGCTATTACTCTGCAAATATTATCACAGGTCAATGCACAGACAGAGATAATTTGGGGATTTTTACTTAAGGACACTTAAGAGTGTCCTACTTTGTGAGGACCTCTATGAAGAGACCATAAAATTTCAGTCACTAGATAAATAATAACAAAGGAGTACATCTGGTGAGCAACAGACCACTCTCCAAATGACATCCAATGATCCTACATATGTTGTGAAAATAGATTTAGTTAGGTTTATGAGTTCAGGATGTCCTTACATTAGCAGATCTTGGAGCACTTGATTTCATATGAAATGACCTTTTGTGCTAGATAATGAAAAAAACTGAAGGTACTGAAAGAAATTTCCTGTGGTTAATTTATAGAACAGCATCAGAGATGAGCAGAGACTGCTAACAAGTCCTTTCAACTTCCCGGTAAGTTCCACAACAGTATAAACCTAAAGGACAAGCCTTTATAACACCGTTAGTCCCTGAAGTGAGAGTCTAAAATTACCATAAATCCACCAACAAGGTGGTATGCCCTCAGCCAAGGTTGTTCATCGTTTTAACATTCACATGTTATTGTGACTCTGTATAGTTTTCAGTGTAACATATTACTGAGTGATGTTAGAGTAAAAGCCATTTTATTAATTACAGTAGTTAATTGTCATTCATTAGACTGAGTATATTTTAGTAACACATGTGACTATCTCTTTTGTAAACCTTAAGTAATTTTAAATTATTAACAACTCTTATACACAAATTGCCATCATTGGGCTTTACTGCTAATAGCCCACAGAGATTTACAGAAGCATTTCATACTCTTAGGCATTATTATTTCAGATTATCTACAGATTCCAAATGAAACAACTGTATTACTTCATGGTCAGTTCATTTTCGAAAGGTTACCTTTGCAGTAATAAAGGCAAGTGACATTTTGTTAACAACATCTTATTTTCAGACACTGGGAATATGACAGTTCACAAACCCACTGATAACAATCTCATTCTACTGCCAGGTGAATAAATACATCATTTCACCAGCTGTTAGCAAGGATACTGTGCCCAGCTTCTTTTTTAGGGACTGTTTGAATGAGTTTTAACTACATTATCATGGGAAAGTTTATGTTGGAAGGGACCTCAGAAGGTGTCTAGTCCACCCTCCTGCTCAAAGCATGGCCATATGCAAGGTCAGATTAGTTTCTCAGGGCTTCATCTAGTTAAGTCTTGAAAACCTCCAAGGACAGAGAGATGGCCAAATCTCTCTTTGGGTAACCTGTTCCACTGCCAATCTCAGGCTGTTTTCAGCAGACTTGTCAGTTCCCAACCTGTATCATTTCCAGGGCTTACTCCTTCCCTAGTACATGACTTTACATGGGTCCTTGTTGGATTTCCTAAGGTTCCTGTCAGACTATGAGCTCCATGTTTAATTACTGAAGTCCACTTAAAAAAGCATAGGTTACTATGCAGTGTTCCTAAAATGTTCCCAAGAGAAATGTTCCTAATTAGAAATGTTCCTAAATAGGAAAATAAGACTGTTCAGAGCATGAAGTATATGCTGTACTGCTTTGCTTCTCCTATTCACTTGCCAGCCAATATCAGAATTACACTTATGCTTACAATGGCCACTGGCAAAACTGAAGTTTCAGATCTGCAAATTAGATCACTCACCTGAACTAGCTGATCTCAGTAACATGAGCTTAGTCCCATGCTTTGAAAACCAGTACCACAGAGGGATGATACAGATCTTGACAATTCATAATCTGATAGCAAATAGAAGAGTGACAACAGGGAATCTAGGACTTTTTCCATTATCTTCAGGGTTAGTGGAATGATTTTGTGAGCATAGATGTCACTGTACCTCTTAATTTCTAAGCTATGCTTTTCTACCCTATTTCCCCAGCTTCCTCTCCTCTCTGTCACACAATTCTCTCCCATCAATCTCTCTTTCCCTTATTTTCTTGCTAGCTCATAATCTTAGCCTTGTCCATCCACTCCTCCCACTTCCTCATCTCCTCCAAAGTCAGCTTTTTTCTCCTGGGAATTCATTAGGACTGCTTTGTCACCAGTGATGAACTATCTGACAGGATGCTAAGCACTCCAGAAAGACAGGATCTCTGCTCTTGGTTCCAAAATAGAATAGCAAAAGCAAGTGAAAATAGCAGTGGCAGGGGAAGGCCTGCTTTAAAGCACAACCACTGAAACTGAATGGGGAATGAATTCACTCAATTTCAACAGATCTTTAATAACTATGTGTGAATTTTCAGAAGGATTAGAATTAGCCAAAGACCATAATTATTCATGGCAACAGCAGAAATCATGTTCATCTTACTTCCAGATGTGAAGTCCTCCTACTGGCAAAATAACGTATCTTAATTGCCTTTGACAGTACCTGTTTTGCTTCAAATCAATACATGAAAACTTCATACAACTAATTCTTGCTAACATTGCTAAGAAGGAATTTAATTTGGATCTGTGCTAGGGGAGAGTGGGCTCCAACTTTACCAATTCTGAATAACTGAATTCCATCAAAGGAATGAAAATGAAACAAACTTTCTGAATAAGTGACCTATGAGAAAGCCTTCGTCAGTCACTGAAGATCTTGCAGAGCTAGCTATGCTAATAAGACAATTTGCATAAGACATGCATTTGTCCAAACACTGAATAACATTTGTGGGCCAAATTCTTCTGATTTAATGGTTTGATTTTTAACCTCCCCAGAGCCTGAAATATTCTGGTCAAGCCCTACTGGTTGCTCACACACATTGCAGGCTATATCAGAACACATCTCATGGCTCCATCATTCTGAACAGAGAAGCCAGAACAAAGTCAAGTATGCAACACCCTTCAGAATTCTCTCATATTAAATCAAATGCTCTTCCTCTTTATACTGAGATCACTACTGAATGTTTATCCCCGCTGTCCAGAAAATAACAATCTCGAGCATTAAACCAAGGCCTTTACTATAGTTTAGAAAAATTCAGTATTTCACCAAACCTACATCTGTGTTCTAACTAAATTAATGGTGTTAGTCATTTTTAACTTGCACGCATAAATGGTTACAATATGGTCTGCATAAATAACACTGTTGACTAATGAAGACATAAACATTAAATTCTGGCTGTGTTTATTCAGAAAAAGAGTGTTTTCACTTTTGATGCAGTTTATAGGAAGTGGGTGCATCTGTGATGTGAAAGGAAGGAGAGGTTATGCAGATGTACAGTGGCATGCACTGCAGTGACAGCACCAATGGACTGATGCCATCAGCTTAGGACCCTTATATCCCTGCCTCCTCATTCTCTACCTCTGCTAAATTAGTATCAGGTTTTACTGACCTCTGTTTAAAGGCCACAAGTTGTATTATTAGCATATCAATAACAGAACTTTGTTTTGTTATCAAATGCTGACTTTAAAGATTGTCCAAACTGATCCCCTAAGCTTTTGTGAATTGAAACATATTCCTCTTATTATACCAGACAGAAAATGAAAACACCATAAATAGGGATGTTTTTAACTGAACAAGTTAAACTAACTATTGTAGCCCTCTGTATCACCTAAAATTTCTAGTCAGTTCAGCTAAGTCCTTTATAAAAACTATTTTAGCATTTGATAACAAGAACTGAAGAATTCATATTGCAAATTGGAAAAATACCAGAAGAAAAGGTTGGAGGTGGCAATGGGGGAGTGGGAACATGTTTAGCAAAGAGTCTCATGAGAATGCTGTGCTGAAAGATCATTCCTATTCTAAATATAAACCTTCAATACATTAGCCATCCTGGTTTTAACATCAAATAAAATATCCCCAGTCTGAAGCAGAACCAGCAAAACAAGGTGATTCTCTGTGACATACCCATCTCTTCTGAAGAAAACAGGAAAGGTTTGAAATCCTGGTTGAAGGTACCAGTGCATTTTGTACCACAAATATCCTAAACTGTGTTCTGTGTTCTTTTCTTTTCTGTTATCTTGAAACACTTAAATAAACTTGCCTAAACCACAAGGGTTTTGTACCTACATTAATCAGTAAGGATATAGGATGCTTTCTTTTCTTAAACTAATTGTCACTTTTATTTCTAGGACAAAAGTGGCTGAGCAGTAAGGGGTGCCAGCTCTAGTCATCCATGCTCTCCAAATGGAGCTATCTTGTGTTATTCTTAAAGCCTTTACTTGTCACTCAGAACTCTGAAGCAGTTCAGAGGAAGATCAATGAAATGCAAGTCTCAGAGATTACTAGAGAAATGGAAGAGCTAAATGTGATCTTAACTACTCATTACCTGGGAAGAGAACAATGACTCATGTCAGCTTCAGAAAGTTAAACAGCCTTTAAGAAACTATCATGACTCACAAGTACTGCGTGCACACACATAAAATCTGTTTCTCAGCTCAAGGCATTTAGTTCTCCTATAGAGAAACTAAGCTCTCTTCTCCTTGAACTTGCACCAGCCTTATATTAATGTAATTGCCTTGACATCAGCCAGCTAATTGATTTAGAGGGGTAGCTGCTATATATGAGTTACCTGCTGACTGGGTTACATGAACTATTCACCTATAAACTGATGTAAAATAGCACATAATAGGAATGAACTTTTTTCCTCTTCCTTTTTTCCCTAACAAATATTGTAAGAGTTTGCTTTAGATTACAAGCAAAGCAAGTCTCAAAATCAAACTGATTCCCAGCAGGTTTTCTTTGTGGACATGGTTATCTAAAAGAAAAGTATTTCTAAAAGAAAAGTATTTAAGTGAGGGGCTATTTTGGATTCTGAAGCATTCATTTTAGTGGCAGTAATTCCACATCCATTGAAACAATAAACATAAGCAAAACTATTCAGTTAGGCAAAGCTAATCAAGCTGGCAGATTCAGGCTTGAAATGGAAGCAAAGATGACATTTTACTGCTAGTACTGGCATTTCCAATTCATGTTCATGATCTATCAGTTCCTGTTGTTATTAACATGCATATATGTATGCCACCTTCTAAGACGTACTTTGAACATACAGACAACTGAAAATGAGAAAGTGTTTTTGCTGATTTGAACTGTGGAAGAGTTTTCCACTGTGGTGACCTGAACGTGACCAGACAAAACACATGCTTTCAGTGGAGATCATACTGCAGGAAAAAGTAACACACTGGACAACCTCCTGAGTATTCTTCATATACTTTTTCTGGCCCAGATGGAGAAGCTACTTTGTGATGATTAGAGTGTAAATTTCCAAGCACTGCAACTTAGCTGCCCTTTTTCCCACTAAGGCCACTTGAAGAACACTTTTTGTGTTCTCCTGCCAGGAGAACACAATCCTGCTTTGAAAGTACAGTAAGCTATTTTACTTTTAACACTGAAGTATCTCCAGCAAGAATAATGTGAATTAGCGAACTGGAAATTCACATCCAATGTGGATTCCTATTAATTCCCTTCTTGTTAAAATGCCCCTAAAGAGGGGAGGTGGCTTACCGGTGACTAGCAGGGTAATAGATGCCCAGCAAGAAAAAAAGTATATCACAAAAGTAACAAAAGTCACTAGGAAAATTAGTTAAGATGATCTATGTCCACAGATGGCATTATTGAGTTCATTTTCACTTTGAAGAGGAGGGACTAGTGCCTCCCAGGGAAGAAGGTAGAATTACTGTAAATGAGCTTTAGTAGCTGAGTGAACAGTTTGATCAACCTACCAACTAACTACTCATGTGAGCAACTAAGAGAGCTGAGGGTGGCAAGGTGTGCCCACACTGCACTGAGCCTGACACAGCAGCCGAGAGAAGTTGCCCTCTGATGGTTGTTCACCAGACTGCCTGAAATAAGCAAATCCAATCCTTACCCGGAAAGTGTCTGCCTTGCAAAACTCAGAAGTGTACCCAGCACAATGAGATTCCCCTGCTAATCATCTCAGTGCAAGCAAAGAGGAACAAAGACATAATTACGCTTCTGCTCCAACAAATGGTATCTCCACGCTCATATCCAGAAACTGCACTGGGGAGCATCTATGCTTTTACCCATTCCAAAATTATCCTCCATTGGTTATTTCATCCTGCAGGGCTGCCACGTCTGAATTAAACTCAAACACATTACATTGTTTTCAATTTTTTTATTTTATCAGTATTCTTTATTAACACATGTAGGACTTAGAATTCAATAAAAATATGCTCATAAAACACTGACCGTTTCTCTGAGGCATAGTACTGTGTTTTCTAAGATGTAATTTAACAGTGTTCTGCAAAAGGCACAGGCAGCTGCAAGTTGCTTTAGGTGGAGTATATTTACCTACATGTTTAGCAACATATTCTTGCTTTCATTTCTTAGAAACCAGAGGGAGAGTTTTAAAATGAATTAAATTGATTTGCTGACTCGTGAGAAGCAAAAATAAAATTGTTGTCTCTGTTAGCTACAGAAGTGCATGGTCGATGAGAAAATGAACATGAGCCGGCTGCAGTGTGCACTCACAGCCCAGAGAGCCAACTGTATCCTGGGCTGCATCAAAAGGAGCGTGACCAGCAGGTCGAAGGAGGTGATCCTGCCCCTCTATTCTG
>WYDI02032615.1:0-34836 GCA_009867235.2 Psittacus erithacus | reverse complement strand
GAAAGTTAGAAACACAGCGCTGCACCAGCCACTAAGAAGGAGAAAAAATGACTGCTACTGCTGAACCCATGACAGCAACAAAATTTTAGGATTTGGTGAGACACGTCAGGCTGTAGTGTAGGTAGTGTCCTGCTACATGAACTGCCTGACTTCAGTCTGGCTTTTCATAGACATTAAACACAAGAGGTTATAAAGGAGGAATATATATCTGAATTTAATGAGTGAAGCTTGCAGATGTCTTTTTTTATAAGATTTATGAATCTTAAACTGAGATCCCATGGGAAGCCAGTATTCTGTTTACTGATAAAACCCAAGTGTCTGGGACTGCTGCCTGTACTGCAAGACTGGCATTCTCTTTTCCATGCTGGAAGAAATTTCAAGTTAATGATAATAAAATTAAATTCAGTTTTGCTGATATTAAGTTGCATTTTTATAATTTAAAGCTGTGATTCTGCAAGCATTTAAACAGGTGTGTACCTTGGCACATGTGAGCAGTTATCTGACATGATGAAGTGAGTCACAAACACCTTAGCAACTTTGCACTCTGAAAACATCCTGGTCCCTAGCATACTGAATCTACCACTGTTAGGTCTTCAGAAACATTTTGAAATAGTCTTCCAAAGTGTCTTCCTAGTTCCCATGAAGCTTTTTCTCTTTAAGTCTGAAAGTGTAGAAGAAACAAAAATCCCCCTTAGATGATTGCTATTCAAGTGTCTCAGAATTCCTCTGGAAGGCTCCTTGCTTGTTGCGTGACAACCTTCTTGTGCTTCACATGTTAAAGTACTCGAGACAGCTGGGAGGATATCTGCTGCTCTCTTGAGCTTCTCACCTGCTACAATGAACACTTACCCAGCTTTGTGTTACAGCTTGGTTCTCCAAGATTTACATAGATGCAGACAACAGGTTAAAGATTTGGTCTTTATTTGGGTTTGGTAAATGCAAAGACTCTCAGCAAAAATTTTGCTTTTTGTTATTGAAAGCTTGTATAGATTCACATCTGTGTTTGAACCTTCAACTTTCTTTATGCTCCCATGTACAGGTTGCAATCTATGTATGGCACAGCCCATGCACACAACCTCAGAATAGAGTGAAACCATATAGACAGGTAATATCCCTGTCTTCTCTTCTGAAGCATAAAGATGCATGTGATTAATGATCTCTAGCCTGCAAAACTAGGATATGTCATGTGCCATGATGTAGGAAGTTTACCATCCAGAAACTTTTTTTATGGAGATGAATGCATAATTAATGAGAAAGAGGAAAAAACCCAGAACTCTAGGGAAATAAATTGCATGTCTAAGATGGTTTGAATGTCTCTGATTCCATCTGGGATTGCAAAAATTTACTAGGTAATCTCTCAGGATCTCTTTCATCTCTACTTTTTATTATTCTGTTCCCCTAGGAGAAGAAATGTAGGATGCCATGATTAGTATTTGTCTACATGCAATGGTGTTTTTAAATAGCATGTAACACCAAGGTAACAATTTGTCCACAGCTGAGGGCTTCCTCCATGCAGCTCTTTATCTGAGTTCATAAGGAAGGATTTGCAAGGGGAAAGAGGAAGAGCCAAAACAAGGGCACAGGCAGAATTAATATGGAGGCTGAAAAGGGGACTGATGGCCAGATGGCTCTGAAATGAAGGAAAACCAGTCTAAGGGTAATAGAGAAATATAATAAAGCATCTGGTAATACTGCAGACATTCAGCATGTTCATAAATAAATAAATGTAATACAGTCTCCAAGCTAAGCTATCTTGTAATTCTGCTTGCTTTAGCAGGGGTTTTCATATCCCTGAGGATGCAGACAATGCTTAGTGTCCCTGCCCACACCCTGGAACCACCACCCATCTGTCCAGGGCCCAAGACAGCTTGGGCTTTCAGCTCCCCAGAGCTGTCAGTCCCTGTCCCAGCAACACCACAATGATGCTGGTCTCCAGCTGCCCACAGTCCTGCAGGCCCAGCCTTGGCCTGTCCCTGTCCCCAGGAAGGTGCCTGATGTCCAGGGATGATGCTGTACCCCAGCTGCTCTGCTCCTGGCTAGAGTGGTGGGATGGACTCTTGTTGTAGCTGCCAGGCCCTTTCTGATGTCCCCAGGGAGCCCCTGCAGCACCCTGGCAGGGGTATAGGAATCAAAGTCTGGAGTTAATTGCTGCATTTCTTATGTAAAGGTTTGAAATATGTGGCTGAATTTCATACACTGCTTTAAAACTGGTGGGAAATAAAGCAGTAGAGCTAACCTTGACAGAAGAACTTGTAGTTGTAGAAGAATTAGCTAATTTAGGTTTAAGTTAGTAATACAGTTTTCAATGCAATTCTGACATTATGTGAATGCCTCAATTCTTTACTTTTTTCGTATTTTTTAAGACCTCTTTAAAAAAAGTCTTTCTTTTTTAAGCTCCATTTTTGATTAGACCATTATGCTATTCCAAAAACCATGTTTACATGCTAGTCTGTGTACTTTCATTTCCCTTCTTGGTTTTTAAACATGTCCAGGATGACTCGGAAAACTTGGTTTGTTCCATCAAATTTGACTGAGGCTTAATGGACCAGATTGAAGAAGAAGCTGCTGGTGTCTGAACAGATAAGAATGGTTTTCTGGGACCTGGAAAAAGCATTTGGAGACACTCAAGCAGAGATACCAAAAATTAAGGTAGTTTTGCCTTCAAATAATAAAAGCTAAGCTACAGTGATGTATGATGCTTCAGTCCGCAGTCTAGCTTTTGCTCCCAAAAATGGTTTCTTGTGTTCATCTTCCTCAAATGGTCTGACATTTCTACTGTATTTCTTTTCCTTTCAGCTGATTCCCAAGACAGTGCTTAAATTCTCTTCTAATATGGTTTATTTAAATGAGTATCTGGGGAACAGGTTAAATACATGAAATTTTGCAAAGACTTGAAGACACTAAAAATTTGTTCTGTTTTTTCTTTTCTCTCGAATGAACAAGCCCTAACATTTTTAAATTTGTTGCTAGGAAAATACAGATTTTTTTAAGACAGGTTAAACAAAATGTATCTTCTTTACAAAATCAAACTGTTGTGTGTTAAAATTTAGACTTCTTACCATGCTATTACACAAATTGGAGACTTGACAAATCAAAGAATGATTTGAAAATTGAAAGATGGAACATTTTGTCTTCTTGCATCTTGTCAGAGCTTTATTATCTGGTTTTCTTTTGAAATTAAATGACAACATTATCCAGTTTTATTAAATGCTCTGATTTCAGTTAAGCATCCTATTTTTCAGAATTTCTTCACCAGTTCTACTTCCAGTAGCTTGTGTTGAATAGGCACAAAGAAAACAAATTCCTTAGCAGGAAATAATGTTGTTAAACAAACACTTGTGCTGAATAGCCACCAGTGAACATACAACATTAATTTCAGTGTACAGTTTTTGATATTAGCAATAACCGTGATGCAGTATAGTTCCTGCAAGAATAATTGTCCTGTAACTCTCAATAATGAATTTCAAATAAAATAGGAAACTTGGAGAAGATAGCAGGCATCCAGGACAACCACTGACAAACCAGTAAACATGAATTTTTCCTATCAGTTCTCTCTATGTAGTAAACATTTCATCCTTTGTCCAAAAAAAGACAAAGATACATTGTAATAGCAATGCACTGTCTATAGGATTTTGAAGAAAATGAGTTCTGCAGTCCTGGCACTGGGTAGTGTGTCAGGTTTTATGTTGAAAAGTCTTTGGATTTCAGTGACAATTTAGTTAAACTAGTTGTCGATGTGGAAAACATACTAGATGCAATATTTGATATTATATCACATATAGTTTGAAATAAAAATGTTCTCTGGTAGTTTGGGTGGTTTTTAATTTTGCTTATTGCAACTATTAGTGCTTTGGGACATGGTGAGAGATTTACAGATGTTTGAGTTTCACATGCGTTAAGGTGATAAATAATCTTTAGTGCTCTCTGGAAGACTAAATTTAATCCCTTCTTAAAATCCCATTTATACCTTTTGCTCTCAGTGGCAAAATGAAGGGTATAGACTAAGAAACTCACTCAAATAATGCAGTTGAATTAAAAAGAGAAACACTGATGGCAATGCCCAACTCTGCAGCTGAAAATAATAGAGATTAAGAACAAAATATAACACATAGCTGTTAAAAATTAGAAAGATGTATTGGGGTAGTTTGCAGATAAGCATGAATGGGATGTGTTTTAATCCCGTACTCTGTGTTGCAAATTGAGAGAAACATTTGTCTTTAATATAAACAATTTCCAAGGCCCTGTGTAGAATTATGATACTGCAGAAAATCTTACAATTATAACATGTTTGATGTGTGAAAGCACTCAGATTGAAGCCCATAAATAGCTTTGAACAACATAAGAATTTGAAATGAGAAAATGTTGCTGCCTGCATTCAGTATTGTTGCAATTTATACAAAGGAGACCTTCCTTTTTTAATTTGTGAAAGTAAAGCACAGTCCTGGAGTATACATTTAGTCATAAGCCTTGTTGCCTTCAAAATATTTTTCAACAAACAAGTGCTTGGAAATATACTTTTCTGCAGGAAAATTAATAAATTTGCTATTTTTTTGCTGTTAGAAATTGAAGTAATTAGATTCTGCATAGAAGTAGGTGGATGAAAAATTAAGTAATTCTATGAATTACTAAAAAACTGGCGTTTTTTGTCATTCTGAGATAAGCTTGTACTTAAAGAGCTCCCATGATACCTCATGGTATCATGGAGAGTGCCCCATTCTTTTCTAATGGTGACATTTCTTCCAGGATTTCTTCCACATTTCACTATTGTCTGCTTTTTGGTACCTGTGGGATTCACCTGGAGAAGCAGCAAATTGTGGGTTTGTGCCATAGAAGAGACTCAGGTGATAAACAGCATTATACAGATCATAAACAATTTTGTGGAAGTGTAGGAGAGTGTCACATAAATGTTGAATCAAAACAAAGTGAAAACTTTCTAATACTCTTCTGTTTCAATACCTTTCCTGACTTTCAGAAGAGCTGTAAAAATTCATTAATAGATTACTTCATAGCAGTTATTCTGAGTTTGACCAGTTCTAGTGCTTATGTAAAATATTCCTCCATGGCTTCATATGAACTAACATAGTAAGAACCTTGTCGATGATTTCAGTCTTTGTATCTCACAAACTATAGACAATAATTATGACAAGCTGTACTTGTATGGAACGAATCTGGGGAGGAGACATAAAAGAGAGAGGATGCTTCATCTGCATATTGCAAAGTAAATGTGAAAGTGTACAGACTACTGAAAGAGATGCAGTGGCTCAGAATAAGACTCCCTATCATGGAAATTGTATTTCTATGTTAACTAAGTGAAAACTTTAAGGATGCTGCAAAGTAGCCTTAAAAAGATTGAAACGTACCATCTCTACTTATTTCTTATTTAAACTTGTTAGAAATATTTATCACCGAACATGAATTCCTTAGCATGCACTGCTACTTGTAGTATTTTCAACCATTTAAAACAGCACAGAAGTGCAGAGCCAGGAGCCTTGGCAGAATATCCAAAGGCACTTTGGAGCTTCAGTCGTAGAACTTTTTATATAAGTATTCTTTGATAATTTTAAAGTCAGGACAGGTAAAATTGTGGAAATTGTTGGAGAAATAGTTTTTGTTTTCACTAATATTCTGCAAAAGAGAACACAGATATTTTGTTGTTCTGAAAAAGAGTCCTCATTGAGATCAGCACATTGTTACATCATGGAGTTGCTCTGTTGTGATTTCCAATAATCCTAATGATCCTTTTCACCTTTATTGCAGCAGTTGTAGACTGCACAACAAATCACAAAGCATTCCAATGTGAGTGCATCAAAAATTGATGTAAAATTATGTATAAAGTGCTTTGAGAATCAGAATGATTTGCCAGCAGAAATTCTCTGTACAGCTTAAAAGAGGACTTTAGTGTTAGTAATAGTTAAAAATGGTGAAGCTTTTCTTTTAATTAAGACAGAACTTATTAAATAGTCAATATTAGGAGAACCAGTGCATACAATAGAATAAGACCTATAATAGTTTCCTGAATGTTTCCTGGAAGTTTGAGGATGAATTTATATGGGATAGTTGGCAGAAAGTTCCAGTGCATTCTCTTTAAAAAAATGAGTGCTCCATGTGAACAATGTTGCTTATGCTGTCCATTTCCAACTTACAAATCATGCCTGGACAACATGAATCTTCAGAAAATCAAAGGTCTTCATACTTGCCTTTTGGTTTTTGAAGTTCTTCCCTGAGCCATGTTGATTCCTTCAGACTTTTTTCTATGGAAAAGCTCTATGTACTTTTACTTCACGTGTTTTAGTAGGCTATACCAAGTCTGCTGCTGCAAAGCCCAGAATGCTTCTTGCAAGTTGCAAAACAATTAAAATAATTGGCTCACTAATACTGAAAGCGAAACTCACCAAGATGAATGAACACATATATCTCTGAAACTCTTAGTCCATTGTCATGGTTTAAACCCATATGGCAACTAAGCCACGCCCAGCCACTTGCTCTCTCCTCCAGAGTGGGACTGGGGAAAAAATGCAAAGGGTAAAAGTGAGTGGGTTTCGTAAAGACACTTTTAACAGGTAAAGCAAAAGCCATGCATGTAAGCAAAGCAAAATAAGGAATTCATTCACACCTTCCCATGGGCAGGCAGGTGTTCAGCCATCTCCAGGAAAACAGGGCTCCATCATGTGTAATGGTTACTTGGGAAGACAAATGCCATCACTGAAACATCCCCGTCCCCTCCTTTCTTCTTCTTCACCTGGCTTTTATTGCTGAGCATGACACCATATGGTCAGTTGGGGTCAGCTGTCCCATCTGTGTCCCCTCCCAACCCCTTGTTCATCCCCAGCCTCCTCGCTGGTGGGGTGGAGTGAGGAGTAGACACTGAATTATCAACCCTGTTTCCAGCACAAATCCAAAACATATCCCCATACTAGCTGCTATGAAGAAAACTAATGCTATCGCAGCCAAACCAGCATGAAGTCTTTGTGACTGAAGCTTTTTTTCCTGATCCTCCATATGGAGGCCTCCTCATGTGAGCAAATGTTTGGTCCACAGTGACCAGAATTCAGAAAGAAGGGAGTGGAAAGAGGGCCAAAAGAAGGCTATATTTAACAGGTAATTAATGTGGTAGGACTGGAGTCACTTAATAAGCAGAAACTCATAATAAGCGATTGTACAGAAAGGTTCTGCTTTTTTCAATAGGATCCCCAGTTCTTATGCCTGCCCTCAAGGCATTTTAAAATGCAATTGAATATGTTTTCCTCATAAATGCCTAAGAAGGGGGAAAAATTGGTCTCTGGGAGAACATAATTGGGGATTTAAATGTTAATGAATCTCTCATTTTGCATTGTTAATGCATTTATTGAAAGATAGTTATTGATTTAATTATACTAACAAAACAAATTACATTAAAAATGCAGTGTAACTCAGTTTTGAACTTTGGAAATGGAAATAGGTTTTTCACCTTCAGAAAAGAAGAAAATCCTATTTCAAAGACAGGAAATCAGTTGGATTATGTCTAGAAATTTACTATGGATGCTTTTGAAATGCTGTTGGCATTGAAATTGCAGAACGCTATTATTCTCCAATGTAATTATAATTGGCTTGATTGCATAATCTTACATATCCTAGTAATAACATTTGCAGAAGTAGATATGGTCTAACTGAAATCCAGGCAGACTTAAATTTTCTGATAACACCGTTAAAGCCCTACAGTAAACCGTAAAGGAAGTACATTCACAGTGCTGCAGCATAATATAAGCACAGTTTAATATGTCCATGGAATGTGAAGATTCAAGGCACATAGCTGAAAGAATGAAGGTAAGACTGCATATTATGTGTTATGTATGGACAGCATAACATTCCAGTTATGAATGGGCTTTTTTTTGGTACTTTTTCTTCCCAGAGTTTGTGAGACAGCCAGCCTCCTAATAATGATTTCTAGTCATACAAGTGCTAAACTGCAGCCATTCAACGTGAATATATTTTGAGTACTTAGGCTTATAAGCGGCAGTGGAGGAAGCAACATTTTACTCATGAACTAGTGGTGGTACAGGGTCTTGTTCCCCAGCTATTCAGTTTCTGATGCTCCTAGTACTTATATGTATTTTTTGAGAACTTGTACTATTACTAGAGGCATGTAAAGGTTGAATTAAAGCTTTAGCCAGTTTTTGTCTTTGGCCTATTCTCTTTTTCCTCATTTGTGACTTCTTACAGAGAAACCAGCAGCTGCTATTGGTAGTACCAGACTGACACCTGCAGTTACTGTTTGTGACAGAAGAAGCAGGTGCTAAAGCGTTATCCAATCTCTCTTTTGCCCCCTTGAAGAAAAAACTGTTTAAAGAAAACTCATCGTGCAGTTCATCTTAATATGTAAACCTGAGGCATGTTATGTTGTGTAATGCTCCTCAGGAGGAGCAATTCCATGCACAAATACAGGTTAGGGGTTGACCTCCTAGAAAGTAGCTCTGGGCAGAAAGATCTAGGAGTCCTGGTGGACAACGAGTTAACCGTGAGCCAGTAATGTGCCTTTGTGGCCAAGAAGGCCAGTGGTATCCTGGGCTGCATTAGGGAGGGTATGACCAGCAGGTTGAGGGAGATTATTCTCACCCTCTATTCTGCCTGGCGAGGTCACATCTGGACTACTGTGTTCAGTTCTCTGCTCCTCAGTCAAGAAAGACAGGGAACTACTGGAGAGTGTCAATTAGAGGGCCATAGAGATGATTTGGGGACTGGAGTATTGCATGAGGAAAGGCTGAGAGAGCTGAGCCTGTTTAGCCTGAACAAGAGACAAATGAGAGAGGAGTTTATCAATGCATACAGATATCTTAAGGGCATATCTTAAGGATATGAAGAGGGTAGGACCAGACTCTTTAGTGGTGTAACCAGTGATAGGATAAGGGGCAATAGACACAAACTAGAAAAGGAAATTCCATCAGAATATGAGGAAGAACTTCTTTACATTGAGGGTGGCAGAACACTGGAACAGGCTTCCCAGAGAGGCTGTGGAGTCTCCTTCTCTGGAGATACTCAAATCCTGCTCAGATGCAATGCTGTGCAACCTGCTCTAGGTGAACCTGCTTTAGCAGGAGGGTTGGACTAAGTGATTTCCAGAGATCCTTTCCAACCCCAACCATTCTGTGACTGTGATTCTGCTGCATTTTTCTTATTAAAGAAAAAAAATTTAAAAATAAATCAAGCCTACAGTAATCCATGAAGTCCATTTCAGACTTTTTTTTTTTATTTTTTTTTTTAGCAAAAATACTTTCAAAATCATCTTAACTGTAGCTCTGGCTCCATGTGATAAGGAATAGTGCTGAGACAATCCTGTTTCTGCTTTTCAACCTACACATATACCTGTGAGCAAGGGCTTTGACTGGCAAGATGAAACTTAACATATCTTGCTTATATTGCATATTTCATTCAGCAATTTAATGAAATTGGCAAAGAAGGAAAGGACTTAAGGGCAGTTTATAGACATTTACTTCTATATGTAATATCTTCTATAAAATTAAAATACGTGTTTTAAGGAAACAAATTTAGTCATTTAATCCTAAAAGTTGAAAATCACAAGTAAAAATCTTTCTTATTTTTTTTTTAGTGTTTTGATGCCTGCATTCATTGTATTTATGATTAATATATTTTAGTAGAACTATTAATATTTCATTTTTCTGAAGAGTTTAATGGAATTGAGACTTGCTATATCAAAAGTGTTGGAGAAAGTAGAACCTTGACCACAAAATATTAAAACACTGAAAATGGCAATGGAAACTTCAACATCAGTGGACTTCATCCCTATTTGCTGTGCAAGAGCTACTTCCCTTGGATTCTGTTATCATATTCTTAAGCTTTCCAGTGCACACTACAGAGGACAGCCCAGGTGATGCAGATTTGCCTCAGCTGGGCTGCTGATAAACTAAATGTTTCATTCATTTGCCCATTGTTTTCGTAAATGAGTGTTATCCACCTAGGTGGCAGGGCATTTCAGATGATCTTTCCCTACTGTAAAGGAAGGGGGGATTATTTAAATGTTTCAATAATCTAGGTGAATATCGTGTTGCCTATATACTCTAACTATTCTTGTTGCTATTTTCCTAGATCACTAGCAGGTGTTCCTATAGCCATCAGTTAGTGATGCAATGGTTAAAGCAAAATATTTCACCTGTAGCCTGCATGAACCTTACCAGCATGTATTCTTTGGTGCTTTTATTTTCTTTAGCAATGAAAAGCATATAAAATTAATGGAATTTGCAAACATTGATATAGCAACATATTTAAGTCTACTCTGTGTATAAGATGCAACGTCTATTCTTGACTAAGCCTTTGCCTTTTTTGCTTGTCCCACCCCTGGATGTTTGTTCTTCATAAGCATTCTAAAACTATATTTAATTACATTATTTTTCTGGTAAAGCATACTGAATTGTGAGTTTAATTTTTTTTTTCACATACTTTCTTTTGATTTTTTTTTTTTGCTCAGAATTGTGATGCTGGTGGCATTTCTTATGTCTGTAACCTGCTACTGCAGAGAAATGTTTCCCAAATAATACTACAGTCAAAGCATCCAGCTGACTTTCAAGAATATTCAGTTCCAAATTTGCTAAGTGTGCTGCAAAGGCACTTTGACTAAAAGTAGTGAGGAAATTTAGCGTGAAAGGAGTGTTTAATCTATTTTCCTCAGTCTCTATATTCCTTAGGTTCTAGAAAAAAAAGTGGAACATTCCTCCCAAATGCAGAAGAGTATAAAGGCCATAACAGAACACTGTTATCTTCTAAGTCAAGATGGAGTATTCTAAGTGAGATGGAGTATTGACAGCCCCACAGTATAGGGAATTATGTCTGTGACAATTTAGCATTTACGGCATTCATAGTTTTAGTTCAAATGTGCTCATCAAGCCTCATGACTATGCCTTAAGCATAAATTGCTAAGGAAATACTTCTGAACTCTCCCTGAGAATGGCTTCTCCCCTGAGAGACAAGCCGAGTGAAGTAAGGATGTTATTTTTGTGATGTATATCTTACTAAGAAGTGCTGCTCAATTCAAATAAACCATTGACCATTTCTGCAGGGGTTTTATTTACAGCATAGTAAACTGAGATAGCTGTAAATCTAGAGCTGTGATAGTGACTTCCCTATCTAGGTCACTCTTTTATGTTATCAAAAATAAAGAAAAAAAAAAAAAAAAGATTTCTAAAAAGCCTTATTCACTTAAGCTTGCAAAATACTTGTTTCCAGACTTTCCTTCAAGCCAACACCCTTTCCTGATAGGGATGGAGTTTCTAATTAATCGTCTAAGTGTAAACACATGACCTTAACTCCGGCAGAAAACAACACTGTGTGGTGCTCAAACATAATGGTAGAATTGAGCTGTGGATAGGTCATGTATTTCTTAAAAATATGGTTAGGAATAACAGTGGATGGAAATTGTTTTCCTATGTTGAGAAAACAAACTGAGAGCTCTTGAAAATTACATTTTCAGGTATGATATTGTGACATGCAATTGTCCTAGGGGCTCAAAGTTTTAAGATTTCTGTTTTAGAGGAATAGTATTCTAGCTGAAGATAGTTTATTGATTAACCCTGAAAGAAAAGGAGAGGCCTGAGAAAGTGGAAAATGGACTAGCTGAGCTAGCACATTTTTCTTATGCCTGTGTTCCTTTGATCTCTTTTAATAGCACTGCAAACTTTTATCTTGTTTTCTCTAATCTGAGGGCACTATTTTAGAATAATTTTGGGTTGAAAAGCATGGTATTATTTTTAGGATGCATTATTAGGTGTATGATATAGGTCAATACTCTAAGTGCTTTCTGTTATTTCTCAGCTTCTCTAAGAGAAAAAGAATCATCCAACCTGAAAAAAAATTCATTGACTCTGTGTCCTGTACGTATTAGCAAGAAAAGCTGAAAGGAATTTAAAATACATGGAGTAACAAGAAGTGTGGCATTTTTTTTTAATTTTATTAGAATTTCTGAAGTACAAAACTCATTTACTATCCAAGCTTTTTGTCTGGACAGTAGCTTGATTAAAATAATGAATACAATATTTGGCATGCTCTGTGTTCTGTGTCAGCATCTGACTCAATGATGCTTAAAAATTAACTCCACTTTGAGGCCTATTTCAGGGGTGTTGATGTCAAAACCACTTTCTTTGCTACAATTTAGGCCTGCAAACTGATTTCCTACAGTGTTACACAACTGACAAGTTGTGTCAGTTTTAGCTGATGGGCTAAAAATAATGAGTGTTCTCCTTGGGGTTCTTTTTCATGCTAATTCTCATTAACAACAATGTAGAGATATGAAATATATGGCTAAAGGCCAACCATTTCTTTTTAGCATGTAGGGTACACTGTTTTTAAATATTAAGCTTTTTTATTTATACTTTCATGTGTCAAAGAAGGGAAGGAAATTTCTATTGAACTTCTTGCGTTCTCTTGGTAAGGTCAAACTCACATGAAAAAAAGCCAAGCCAAAAACGCTTCATGCAAGACAAGCAGAATTTCTTCAAGGCAGAAAGGAGAAAACTTTAATGTGCAAGGACACCTAACACTTCTAGACTGTGGATCAAGGAAATACAGTAGCATGCTGGGGAAAAGAGTGTCTCTCTTATCTGAGAAACTGTGTATCGGATGTCAGTTATTTCTTAATGTGGTAGGTGAGTTTTTGTAGCCTTTGGAAAGGTGAATATAGAGGTTGACAGGCAGTTTAGGAGAGAAACGTCAGTAAACAAACTGCAGTGGTCATGTGAAATTGTGGCATGTGAGTGAAGTGAGGTTATTGTGGCTTCAAGGTGTTATACAGGATAGCAAGGGCCTATGTCTTCCTTTTGAAAAGGCAGTGAAGATATAAACTATTGAATACTGAAAGTCAGAGCTATGAATATTAAGGTGCTACTTAAGGTCATTTTTTCAGAAATACTTGGAGGAAAAGCCTGCTTTGCTAGTCTGCTTATCAGCTTTCTAGAAAGGGAGAAGGAAGGAAGAAAAGGGTGTAAACTCATTAGAGCAAATTTGGTTGTTGGAATTTGGTCAGATTTCCCTCTAAGACTTTCCTTTTTACAAGTATGCATTATAATCCATGAAGGATATATTTTTCAGTGCACAAAGAAGGAATTTCACTCTGTCAAATATGAGTGACAAAACCAAAACCCTGCAGTATAAATTAAATAGAATATACTGATTGATTGTTGTAAGTATACTTGAATGTATTTATGTTGCATTTAATATTGAATTTAATATTACATATTAATATGCATTTAATGTTGCATATTCTGTATCACATTTAATAAAAAATGTGTACAGAATATTAATTGTGTTTGTAAATGTGCTTATACATATATCCAAATGTCATAATGGTATGACAGTAGGGAAAAAATGAATAGAGTAATGCTTTCACTATATTTCTCTTTCAAGTGTATCTTTTTAAGCATCTTGCATAAACAGATGAGATTCACATCGTGCTTTTCATCACAGAGTGTATTTTCCTTTTTTGGAATATTTTTTCTACAAATATTTACTGCAAATGACATTTCAAAGTAAAAGCCATCTTCCTATAATTTTTATTGTAACTGTTATTTTAGTGCTAAATTGAGCATTTACTTTCCCTGTGTGTAAATATATTATATTAGACAGAAGTTTTCCATTTAGGTCTTGAGTTTCATGAAGGAAACAAACGGTAATGTGATGTGTTTATGCCAATACTAATCAAATAAAATATCTTACTGTCGTCTTTCTTGCCTGTATCATTCCTAGCATGCACACAGACCTCTATAACATTAATTTATGCAAGCTGGATATGTATATTTCAGGGCCTGTGAGTATTTTCTACTACTAACCTTGCATACAAATACACACATAGGCATAAACATGGAAGGGCTTTTTGTTGAGGTTTCGGTTTTTTAAGGGTATAACTTTAGGGAAAAACTTCAGCATTTTTTAATGTAGGATTGGAGCACCATTAGAAAGATAGCTTTTTTTTAAAAAAAAATTATTATTCCTGATAA
This sequence comes from Psittacus erithacus, assembly GCA_009867235.2. Taxonomy (NCBI): domain Eukaryota; kingdom Metazoa; phylum Chordata; class Aves; order Psittaciformes; family Psittacidae; genus Psittacus; species Psittacus erithacus. The sequence goes on along the minus strand of WYDI02032615.1, from coordinate 20,860 downwards.
ACCACTACCATTTAAAAATCCTTTATGTGAATGCAGAACTCATTAATGGAATCAGGCTAAAAGTTGTTTGTGATGGCTTTAATAGAGATCTCAGATGTACACGGTGCCTGAATAAACAAGTGAAAACATCTTACAAAGAAAACCAGAACACTGCTAAGTCATTTATTTGCTTTAAAGAGGCAGCATATTCTTAAATTGATTTAGCAATCTGTAAAGGACTGTGTTATTGCACAGTAACAGAAAGCCCTAGAGAACTCTTGGGTACTCCTTGTTTATCGACCCCACTGTAGATCTGAGCTGCCCTTTGCTGAAGCAGTTGTGTTCAGTTACTAGTGATGTGACTGAGTGGTGTTCAAACACAGCTCTAAGGAAAGGGGTGTAATTTCATTATTCAGCATCATTAACATGCACAGTCAGTGATTTCTGCCAGGGCTGGAGTGACAGGTGAGATCTGTAACTGTAGTCTGAGTCTCTTTTGGCTTATCCTATGACAGGCAAGTATCAGTGTGCAACTTAGTGAATGAGAATGTAGTCACTTGTATGTGAGAAAGAGTGGCAGCTTTATGTAGCTCATATACTTTGTGGTGCTTATATGTTATATCCATCTGTAGTCCATGTGTGTGTGTTGCTACCTGTGATTAGAAGACATTCCTATTTGAACTTGGTCTAGCTACCTTATGTCAAAACAATCACAGTATGAGTACTGCTCTGTCCATGCCATGCCGTGGTAAGCATGGTTCCCAGAAAGCATTGCTCACAGCCTGCACAGAGGTGAAACCAAAAAAGCCCCCAAAGCAATAAATTACTAATTAACTACATTTTTTCATGAAATATTAACACATTAATCCTTCTGCATAGTGCTTAATGTTACTAAATGAGTTACTGTTACTGAATGAGTGAATTAAAGCTGATATAATCTATGGAGTGCAGCAAAATGCTGTTAGACAGAGTAAGTAAAAATTAGAGCAAAGTGTAACTTATATCTTCTTGTGGCCTCTTCTTGGCATGTACCTTGACCAATCAATGTGTAATTTACCATGCAGACTGATTGCATTCATGGATGGAGAATGGAAACTTAGGTAACTCTGGGATTAGTCATATGCTGTGGCAAATAGCATCAAGGGAAGAACAAATATGTTGCACACACGCACTTTCTAACATGATCTAGGTTTTATCACACCCTTAAATGATCTTTTACGTCTGTTGGTGTGTATGAAAAAAGTGACTTGATTAAAAAGACTTCACTTTTTGAACTGTAGGCAGGCAATAATCACAAAATAAAAGAAGGTATTTATAGCTAATGTTTTTTTCCTTTTAGAAGATGTGCAAACTGGGTTGATATTTCTTGTTTAAATCAGTGGTTGAAAAACATATGCTAAAATGACAGCTACCTTCTCAGGCAGAATCCTTAACCCTTTTGCAATTTCTTCATTTCTCACAGATTTATATTTCATTCATTAGCAATTATACTGTGGTATTTGCCCTGTATCTGGAGTGTAGGCTACTTTCTCCTGGGCTACTTTTTCCTGTGCTGTTAATTTCCTTTTGGACCAGGCACTGGGAAGCAGTCAGGAAACAATTTACATTTTATCCCTCATTTTCTGAGGCTGTGAATCAATGCTCTTCTGTGACCTTATTGATATTAGCAGCTCCTCCAAAATTTCAATTCTTGTTTCATTCACAGAATGTGCTATTCATAGTCATAAGGATAGTTCTTACATGAGATATCAAGTCTTATGCATTTTGTGTTGCTCATATAAGGATTAGGTCCATAAATAGCAAAACTGTTCTTCTTTCTCTTTGTTTCAGTGTCTATGCTACATAAAAAGTGACATGTTCCTCATTAAAAAAAAAAAAAAAATTAGGAAATGGTGATGCAATGAAACCATCATTATCACCACAGAGCAGAAAGGATATTAGACTTCTAATACACATAGTTTGGATTTTAAATATGTCATAATTTATGAACAGTTATTAGAACCTTTAGTATATGCAGTATTATTGGAAATTTGTAGAGAACATCATAAAGCTGTGCCAACAGCTTTGCTATTTATGGACCTAATCCTTACATGAGCAAGACAAAATGCATAAGACTTAACATCTCCTGTAAGAACTATCCCTATGCCTTAATGTTTCTTCAGCCCTCTATCTGCCTTTCTGTAGATTTAAAGTTAGCTTAATAATTTTTTATTAAAAATTAAAGCCATGAATTTTACTCTTAAGTAATTCTACTCTTTTAGACCACAGATTTATCAACATGGTTTTCCATCATGTTAAATATGATTAATTTTATGAAATCTGCTACTTGATCTGTCTTACAGCAATGCTGAAAACTTTACTGCTCAGAGGGAACATGTGGATCTTCTTCATTTAGGAGGTTCTTTATAGGTTCTCATTGCCTTTGGAAAGACAATATATTTCTACACTGATAAAATAGATTGGAAATTTATTAAAGTGAATAGGAATTAAATACACAAAGATGTGAAGTCATTGTCTCTCTGCACAGGAAAAAAAAGGATGTGGCAGAGGAGCAGAAAAGGCTTTTTAAAATGTTAAACATGTTTTGTTTGGGTTTTTTTTGTTAGTTTTTTCTTTGAATGGAATGTGATACTGGATGAGACTGGTTGGAAACACTTCAGTCAGGTTGGTGAGATGTCTGGTGGCACTTACATGAATACTTTCACAAATGACTAAAACTCTCTTTGCAGGCATTCAGCTTCAAATTAGACTAGTTGGAAGAGGTGCTACCATCAGGCTTGAAATACTTATTGGAGGCAGACAGATGGTGGTAATTGCATGGTAACTCTGAAGGGAAAGCATGGGTTTGCCTTCTCACCACAGTAGCTCAAGATTTTGGTACTTGCAATATCTGTAACAGCAGGGAGATGACCCCAAACTGAAGTAACAAATTCAGTGTAAAGGCCAGGAGCCAGCTATGGAATGGAAGATTAGAGGTTATTCAGGAAAATGTGTAGTGAAAAAGCTCAGGGTCATATTCTTAACAACATGAGACATGCATTAACACAGCTTAATGAACTTAGATGCCAATTGAATACAGCACCAAGCCTCTCTTTCTGAAGGTTAGAATTAAATATAGAGTAAGAGGTATCTGAAATGCTCTCTCTTCGTATATTTCTTTTATTGGGTGAAAAGTACAATATGTTAACTTATTCATATATAAGAATGCTTTACAAAACAGTTTTTCCTCCCGTCCTATGGGATCACATGGGAAGATGAACTGAGCCCTGATCTGAAGCTGTTCTGGAGAAAAAAATGCCTCGCTTTCATTTCTCTCCTTTACTATTCTAAAACCCAACTACTATTCATTGTTTTCATTGTTTTCTCCCTTTGAGTTTGACTCTCATATTAGCAGCTATTCTTTTAGCTTGCATCTTAACTTTCCACCAGTTCCACATGTCACAGAAAAAGAACAGTAGCTTGAAAAATTGCCAGCCATGGCTGAAACAATGTCATGACAATGAAAAGACCTGAAATAATTTATTTTGAGAACAGTGTAGCCTACTGAGTATGGTCTTGAGTATGACCCATGTCCTCAGGTTGGAAATTCCTTTTGTGTATTAGTTGCTCATCTGACTGGTGCTGATACTAGTTATTTCATAAAATGCTTTGAGTTGGGCTGGTGAGAAGTGCTATCTCAAAGCAAAGGTTCATTATTATTTTCTTTTATGCTGCATGATTGTCGAAGAGCTGCTGCAAACAAAGGAGTTATTAAAGCTTCCTGAGGAATGATTTATTGAAAGTATCATTATTTTAGTCCCCCATAATGGGCTAGACTTCCACTGTATCAAGAAAGGGAATTCTAACCATGGTTACTTCATTTTAAAATGAGGCTTGCTTCATTCTGGGAATCTTATTTCCTCAACTCAGCCTTTTTTTAAGTTAGCACTGTGATTTAAAAGATTATGGACAGCAAACAAGCCCCACTTATTATTGCCTGAGATATTACTGGAGAAAGAACATAGGAGGGATACTTTTGAAGCTTTTTGGAAGGCTAGAGATTGTCAAACCAAGCAGTTTTTTTGCAAAACTGGTGAGACAGGACCTCTAACATTTTTTTTCCCCAAGATAGTCAGCATTAGGATTGGGAAACCATCAATTTTAGTGAAGCAATTTCCCTAAGTGTACAGTTCATTAGAACTCATGGCATTTAAGATCACCAGCTGGACTTTCTGTTAATGTCTTGAGGAAACTTAAAAGGGTTATGAGAGTTGGCTGTTCCCCTTTACGCTTAGAAGGTCATATTGTGCTAAGCTTTGGACTTAACAGCCTGGAAAGCAAAATAGCTAGACTGACTTGGAAGTGGAAGTGTACTTCGATCTGCTGTGCAGTGCTGGTGAAAACCTGTGGCATGTTTGCATAGGCAATACCTTCAACAGAAGAACTGAGAAGTGTGTAAGTCCAGCTTCCCCTTTTATCCAAGGTTTAGGGTAATTTTCAGGGGGGGAGAGGGGCTGGGAAGGGGAAATTAGTTTAAATCCAGAAAACTAGAAGAGTTTGAATCTTGGCATTCCACATCATGAAAAATTCTGTACATGGTTATACAAAATAAGAGTTTCAAGAGCATAGGATATATCCCAGTTCCTTCACTTTTTTACATCAATACTATTATTTACTTGATATAGGCACAGAACAGAATATACCTCTTCTATGAGGACAGGCTGAGTGAGTTGGGCTTGTTCAGCCTGGAGAAAAGAAGGCTTTGGGGAGACCTTAGATCAGCCTTCCAGTACCTGAAAGGGTGGAGAGGGACTTTTTGCAAAGTCATGTAGTGATAGAACAACAGGGAAAGGGCTTTAAAATAAAAGAGGAGAGATTTAATTAGACATTAGAAAGAAGCTCTTGACTGTGAGGAGGGTTAGTTGTTTGCACAGGTTGCCCAGAGAAGCTGTGGCTGCCCCATCCCTGGCAGTGTTCAAGGCCAGGCTGGACAGGGCTTTGAGGAACCTGCTCTAGTGGAAGGTGTCTCTGTGGGGCTGGAAGTAGATGATCTTTAAGGTCCCTTACAACCCACACTATTCTGTGATTTTTTCGACGCTGGAAAGTCTGTTGGTTAAGTGTAAGGTCTTCAACTGTTCCTTTATTTGCATTGGTAAATTCAAAGACAGTTAAAGTTGCAGTGAAGGCAAAGTAACCCATTGACAGCTCCAAATGATATGTGATAGGAAAGGAGAGTATCTAATCTTGAGGGAGAAGTCAGGTTCAGCATAATATGGAGAACTGTAGTAAAACCATTGCTTGCCCATTTTTCTTTTTTTTTTTACCCCTATTCCCCATTAAACAAATTTAAACTTACATCTAATAACAATGCCATTAAAGACATCAAGACTAATATCTTTTAAGAACAAAAGCTTCTGTCTTACAGTATTGCTGTCCTTCCTCCTGGACTTTATTAATACTTTAAATACGGTCTTTCGGGCTATACCATGCTGTATTACTAAGGGTGAGCTGCTTAGTAAGCAAATGGCTCTTGTGATTTGTTCTCACTAGGCTTTGTTTGTTTTGCACTTTGCTTGAACATACATATGTCTTTGAGTTTGTATTAATTTTGTTTAATTGCACTTTGGAGACTAGTAAGGTTAAGCAATAATTAATAAACTTTCTTCATTAGGAGAAGGCTCAGAATTGAAAAAAAAACACAAAGGAAGAAAAACATAAGTGGAAGACATCTCATTTCACAGTCAGTGGTCTATTAAACTTTGCAGTGCAAGCAGAAGTGTTCCCAAAATAATATCTCTGCTCATGTTATTGCACAGTATGTTTTCTACGCAGCTTTAGATTACTTTGGTATTTGCCCAAGAAGTCTTCCAATTTCTCTTCAATGATATCTGAATTATTTAAGGCTTCGATATTTTATTTTTTTTTCTTTTAGAGAGCAGGAATTTAGGAATGTGCTGGCAGTATGACCCTGACCATTAAGAACATATAAATTATGTAAGCAGCTCTATACTTTGAGAGAGATGATTGGCTCTGTAAAGGTATTTGGACAAATGTGTTTGCTATTTAATTCTCAAGCATACAAAAACTAATCATACTAGAAACTGCCTATGAAAGATAAACTAATAAATCTTTTCAAGAACTATGGATGCCTACAGTATTTGTTTTGAAAAAGTAGTGAATAAAGGATATGTATTAGTGTGAAAAATATTGATTGATAAACCTGTCATTTCTAAGGGCTGAAAAATTATGGCTTTTGGACTTATTGATGCAGAGATAATGGTCATTTTTATTTTAGTAACAAATCATACTATGACAGCTACAAAGGTATTAGGTGATAAATCATGAGATAAGAGGATTCAGGTAGCAACTCAGAGAAAATAGTCCTTTTATAGAATAACATTTACATTCAATTTATGTTTTAAATAGAAGTGTACCTGAAGCTGGATACTTATGTCTGAAAGATGTTCCCATTCTAAATCAGTGAGGGACAGAATGTCAGGGTCTTACGCCAGAGCATATTTCAGTGACCTAATTGTGAGGAAAGAGTAGGACACTTCTTATGTGACATTTCTATTTAGGGAAAATGAATTTTATGTTCTGGTTCCTTAAAGTAATTATTCAAAATGCTGAAAAAGCTAAAATTGGTTTATCTGTTCATTTACTTAGAAGTGGCATGACCTAAAATGTGTAAAGCCAGGCCATTTGGGCTTCATTTGCAGATCTCCAGTGATCTGGTTTGTGACCTTGTCTTGTCTTGGCTTCCTTTTTTCTTTGACCTTCTTTCTGCCTTTTTAAGGGTTACTTTCTAATGCAGATGATATCCTCTGTTCTCATCAATAGTTTCTGTCTACACTGCTCATTAAAGTCATCTAAATCCACCATTCAGATGAAGCATTTCTCTTTTGTACATTAAAATCCTCCCCAAAGCAATTTCAGGTTTGTTTGGAAGATCCATTCTCACATATCCTTTGGGTTAGTGCATTGCCAGATCTTCCAGTGTTGGCACCTTGGCAGTCTCTGGGTTCTATGTGAGAAACCAACTTGTGTGGGCTCATTCAGAAAAGAACTAAATTAGCAAAAAACCAGGGATATGGTAACTTTGTAAGTCACTATTACAAAATGATGCACACCTAGGTATAGTGCTTACTACAGTAAGAACTTGCGGTACTAATATATTATGAACAATGAATAATAGTATTGAGGCAGGATATATGTAGGTATCATCTCAAAGGCTAGCTTTCAAACCACATGTAGTTGTCTGACATTTTTACATGAAGATAGGTTTGAGATGATACTCGAAGCACTGGAGAAGCTGAAATTAATGAACTGAGTTGTGGTGTCCATCTGCATTGGTGACTGTTTAAGGCAAAGAGGAGTAAGACTTCCTCTGAGGCCCAGGGCACTCATGCTCATTTCTTCCTAACGTAGCTGATACAGCATCCAGTAGCTTGTTCAGATAGTTGGTGACTCATATGCTTGCTGTCTGAAAAAAAGGGTGAGGAGGCCACCTCAGATTCACCTTTCCTCAGTGTGTGCTTCTATGCCACAGAAACCCTGTCTGTCACAGGTCATAACAGCAGCTACCATCAGTCTCACATTTATTGTATGAATATGGAATAGAAATTGCAGGGGAAATGATGTGAATCCTTATACTTGCTTATTCCCTGAGATCTGGTCTTGTTATGAGGACATGAGAATCCAATCAAATGTGCTAAGCAGTATACCGGTAACATTTATAGCCAGTGCATTAATGGAGCAGGAAGGCATCACACTTCTTGCAAGCAATGGAGATATCTAGTGCCGTCCGAGTTTTATGAAGTTTAAGACAAGACCTGTGGTGGCCAGATGTAATATCAAACAAGTATCTAATCCGCAATACTAAAGAGAATGTATCTTGTGCTCATGGGAATGTTTTAATTAATTAAATTAGTATTCTAATACAGAAGACGATTTAAGCACATTTTATTTAATTAGGTATGTACTTTGCCTTTGTCTATAGTAATTGTGAAATAAAGATAGCAGCTATCAATAATTTGAATCTGTGATGTTGGTCCCTAACCTGGGTTTCTGTTATGCAGATAAAATCAGTCTTATATTGAATTTTTCATTTATCTTGTGTCCACAGTCACAGATTTAATAGAAAACCTTGCTGTTAATTATAGCAATATCTGTACCAATTTCCATACTTCTTGTTTCCAAACCAGTTGATATTTTAATTTTGATTTAGGTAGTAGATACTTTTAAGTATTCTAGATGAATTTATCAAGGTATTAAACCAGACATGTTTTCACTTTGTAGCTTTCTGTGTTTGGAATTTGCAAACAGGCAAAGCTTTCCAATCAGAGTCAGTGAGCCTTTGATTCTTAAACTGTTCTTCTTCTTTTTTGTTTTTTCTTTTAATGTAGAATTTTATTCTCATTATGATCCCATGAACTGACATTTATTGAAAGTACTGTGTCAAATCTCTAAAACACTGAAGATTTCCAATTGGTAACAAAGCATGACAATTTAAAAATGAGTGACCTGATTTACTTGCAGGACAAAGTAATTTCATAGTGATACTGGCTTTTAATCAGAGATATGCTGAGAGTGATCTGGTTTGGGGTGTGTATTGAAAAGAATAGTAAAGCCTTGAGCAGTCACTAATCTCTAGTGTTGCTCACAGAATTTTGAGTTAACCTTCAAACTCATTTAGTATCTCTAAGAAGAACTATGCTACATATTTATGTATATATACAGAACTAACATTCCTTTTTTATTTTATTACTGTCGGCACAGTGACCACTGTGATGGTGACCAGCGTTAGTTTCTATTTGACAACCAATTGGGCAAAATTATTAAAACCTGCAATTTTTCTTATTGTTTCACTCATTATCTTTATTTCTTTGGGATGACTTATAGAAAAAGAAACACTGACATTACCATCTGTATTTGTGAGATTATAAATACTTCATCTGGTTCACAAAGAATTTATTTCAATTTCAAAAAGACCTATCTATTCCCAGAACTGCAAAAATATTTTTCGCCTTTGTGTCACAGTATAAGGAATATAACTAGATAAGAATTTGTTTCTTCCACATAATTTAGAATTACAAATAAGGATGAGTGAATATAGAATTTTATTTATTTGGGATGTATATTTAACTAGCATTTCATAGATGGAAGTTGAAGTTTTCGTGAGAGGATGAATGCATTTTCAGATGGTATTTTTGTTAGGATTGCAGCATATTAAGACTGTGCTGTAGCTGAACAGCACTGATTTACTATTCAAAACATTAGAAAATTATTTGTATTAACAGAAGATCAAATGCTGCATGAGTCACCTCACAAATTTCAGCAAAGATTGACATTTGAAAGAATTTCAAGTGTATGCAGCAAGGTCATGTTGAACTAAGATGCTAAAAACAACCACAATAGGAAAACTAAGACATATTTTAGCTTAATGCTATGAAAAGGTTATTATGAAAAGGTATTATGAAATCTTAAGTAGAGTAGTAGTAGGTAATTCATAAATTAGGAAAATAGCATTGCTATTTTTATCATTCAAAGCTTCTGCTTAAGCAGAAATAATAAATCTCATTCAGAAAGCTCCAGGAAAAACTGCTGTTTCTTCTAATTCTCTCATAACCTATTGCTGTTATGTGTCTGAGGTCAGTAGGACAGTACTAGCAAAAGCTGTTATTTCTTCCTTTAGTCCTTGATAGGTGAATACTAATTGTACTCAGGAAAAATGTTGGTCTTCTCAACTATCAGTAATCAGAGGAGGAAGGAGGTAAGGAGAGGTTGCATATTCTGTTGTCCTAAAAGTATAGCGAGTCACTAATTCCGTACAAGCTATGGATGCATGCTCATGGCATCCATACGCACAAGCTTAAGTGCTCTAAGCATTATTTCAAGGAAATGGAGATTAAAGCAACCAAGAACTATGCAATTCTCTTGGAGTTTAATGTAAACGAGAACATTATTCTCTTGCCTTCAATTAATGAAACATTTCTGAAGTATTACTAGTGACTTTTAAAGTTGTTTTCCTCCCCCCACCTACATTGCAAAAGATGTACAAACTTCCATCCACTCAGTGATCACTTCTTTGCTTATTTTTATGCAAGAAGAAAATACTTATTTTTTTATTCCTAGCAAGTTTGTTAAAAAGTCTGTTTTAAGATTTTTTTACACTTGTAAATTAACCAATAGGTTATTTTTTGTCAGCTCACAAGAAGTCACACTGTACTGAATTATTGAGGAGGAATAGTGCATTTTTTAGACATGAAAAAACTTAATGTTTGCTCTAAGCGCAGAATAAACAGAAATCTAAAATGCAGTTCCAGAATAAGGGTTTTGCAATTAAAACAGTGTATTTTTTGTTAAGTGGAAGCAGTACTCTTGCTGTGGTACAGCTTCACAATACCTGTGTGATCCTAGAAAAAGCAGAACTGCATCTAATGATTTAAAGGTGGCATCAGATCTCCACTTGGTATTCAGAGTATAAGCAGGCGAGATTCCACTGGAGATCAAGATACTCAAAGTATGTGTTTTGAAATTAAGATTTATTTACAAAGTAGGCATAATATCCTTGTTGTTCTTTGGCTTTGCTCATGTATTTTTTTAATTTTAGTTCCACTCAAGATAATGAAATAAATTTAAAGCTTAAACAAAAGACAATGAGAAAGTGACGCAGATAAGAATTTCTTCCTCTTCCACACAGAAAGAGCCTTTAAGAAATTAGAATAAAATCCAGAGGTCCCTGCAAACTTTTCAAATTTCCTTTATTAAATCAGCCGTTCTCTGAATTGTGACTGGTTTTCGCAATGATCTGTGTAAAGTGTGAATGAAGATTGTAGGCTTTGAACTCTTGAATGTTTTAGGTCTGTTGTGATGCGTGCTAATGACTCTTTACCAGTGTCAAAAGCCATGCTGATGTTATTGTTGGCGTAGAGGGTTTGTAACATAGCTAATCAGCCCTGTGTCTAGCCAGCTTTTGTTTCTAAATATGTAGATATTACTATGTATCTTATTTGTCTTCATTTGACTGTTGATGAACTGTTCGCTTATGGTAATCTGAGTTATCTTTTCAGATAAAGTTTTAAATCCAGAGTGGGGAAAGCACAAGACTGGTTTTCTACAGCCAGTAGCTGATGATACCGTTTTCCAGCACAGAGTTGGAAAAACAGCCTGTGCAGGAGCAAACGAAGTCTGGGAGGGGTACTTGATCCTTCTCAGAGCCATGCAACTGTCCCGCAGCATTTGCTTCTCAAGCAGTCATTTGCTTTTTTCCCTCACAGAAAAAGGCAGCAGCCTGGATTCAAGTGTCCCATGGGCTGGATGGGTTTATAGACTGCTATAAAAAATGATTCTGTGCACATCAATATGAAGGAGCTGTTGTGGCAGGAGGGAAATGCTGGGCTGCAGTGATACTTCAGTTACAGTCATTGGTCTGCGACTGTAACTTTGTTCCTGTATGAAATGAATGCTTTATTAATTTCTCAAAACAGATTAAGGAGTACTCTGAGACATCAGCAGCCCTGTGTTAAATGTCCTTGGAAGGCCAAAAATTGGTTTAAGCTTTTTTCTTTTTTTCTACAAGTATTTTTGATAAAGTTGCCTCTGTGTATGAAAGTCTATGTTCTTTTATATTATGCTTGTGGTACATCAGGTTAACACATGACTTTGTTCAGGAATTCTAAACGTTATTTTATGAGCAGTGTGGAGAAATTCATTGGCAAATGGTTGAGAAATACCACTGAAGTTATTCCAGTCACTGCTCTTTCCAGTACTATTTCTTATCTAAGGATTTCAGTATCACATCTGATATGTAGAGTGCTGTCTCTAACTACATGTTTTAGGTGTCTACATTAGCAAAAAAATGTGTGTGAATAGTAAATTATTCTATTCATTTATTATTCCTGATCACTACTAAAGTGTTTTAATGACGTTGACTATCCTATTCATGCATTACTTGAAAGTGATTGGAAGTGAATTGCTGTCAAAAAGGCTTTGCAGCTGCAAAAAATTGCACTTCTACTTTTATTGTATTCCTTTTACCCCCAAATAGAATATACTATTTCTATCTTTCCACTCAATTCAGCCAGCTGTCACTCACACATCCTCAGACAATTGCAATGCACTTGCATCATATCCCAGCTGCCTGTGATAGACTATTGTTTTGTAGTGCACTGCTTACAGGATAATCTCTGAATATCTGCCTCCCACTGGAAACTGTCTTTTCATTGGCCATGCTGTTTTTCAGCTGAATGATCTGTGATGTTCTGGTCAGGTTTACAGGGTGTCTTAATTTAAGCAGAATTTTGCTTTATCTCTGTAGCACAGGACTGTCTAAGATTAACATCTCACTATTATTTCCAATTATTTTGTTACAAAAGTGAATTAGAAATAGTTTTATTTACTTTGTAGAGCTTCTAGCATTTCAGATCAATAACTTATTTCCTAATGAATGTATTATGGCTGTTGTATAATTACAGACTGAAGCCAAAATTGTCACTTTTCATACAAAGTGCTCTGTGACAAGTATAAAAATGTGCTTTCTAAAAGGCATTTATTTTCTAAGAATTCTTTATTTTCATTTAGGGTCATTTGAATTGTGTTATTACTTCCTGGTCTATTTTAATCATCAAGTATCCATGCATTTAGTATTTTTCTGAGTATGAAGAACAAGTCCTTAAAGGAATATGCAAAAATAGGAAAAAGAACTATGGTCTGGGAACATCTGAAATTGGCTACTTCGATCTGTGTGACATAGACAAACAAACAAAATAACACAAAATTTTATGCTTATTCTGATGTGTCCCCTTTCTTTTCTTAGTGATTGGATAGGAAATAGAGCAATTACAAATTTATTAGTCATAGAATCATAGCATGGTTAGGGTTGGAAAGGACCTTCAGCTCCTCTGGTTCCAGCCCCTCTGCCATGGGCAGGGATGCCTTACCCTAGACCATGCCGCCCAAGGCTCTATCCGACCTGGCTCTGAACACTGCCAGGCATGTGTTCTGTTTACTTTCTAAAACAAAAAATATGACCTGAGGGGCCTGAGTGGAAAGCTTTTATGCCTTTTACAGAAATTCAGGTAGCTGAAGAATTATTGGTCATTTTACTGTTTATTTCAGACATAGTAGATATAGCATTACAGACTAAATATAATTGAATGTGAAAGAAAACAATAGTTTAATTATTCCTTTTTAATAATGTCATCCAAAGTCTTCAGCTGAGCACTAATGATGCTCAGTATGTGAGCAACTTGAAACGGATGGTTTGCCATGCCTGTGAAAGCGAACTGCTAGATTTACTCTGTGCCAGGGGCACAGAGGCTGGATCTTATCAACTGCAGTGCTGATATACAAAGTTAGTATAGCTTTAAACCATGAATCATTTTTGTCATGTGATTTTTTCAGATAGCTTTGTTCTGGAGAGAGATTCTGGGTTGCAAGATAATTTCAGGGAAATCTGAGTCTTGCCTTCTTAATAACACAATAGGCATCTCCCTCTGTCTATTATTATATCTCCTTCATGTTTTAAGCTTGCTTTTAACTATCATTTCCACACTTTCCACACAAAACTGGTGGGGTTTTTAACCTCATACTACAATATCATGTCCAGTTCTCAAAAAAATTCTAAACTGTTATATACTTTATTTCCCATTATTGATGCCTCTGAAGTCATCTACTAATTATTAAATGAATTTTAAATTTTGTCTTGTGTGTATTTATATATATGCATCTTCTTTTTATCACTAATTATTATGGTATATAACAGAGCAGTTTTTCAACCACTACTTTGCTTTCACTATGGTTTTCAAAATGTCAGTCTTTAACCCACCATTCATAAGGGAAGTAAAACTAGGATCCTTTTAGTAGGCATGAGTTGACGCATACTTTAGTGATGCAAAATGGTATGTTGAGTTTGTCAAAAAGTCCATTAGGTTCTGGCATGATTTCTCTTTGTGGTAACAGTGAGATTTGCTAAAATAATGTATGGTCCTTATTTATGTTGGTATTGAATTATGGCTTTAAAAATACTACAAGTATTAACGTATGCACATTGTTTTTTCTAATTCTTAATTTAGAATTATTGTGTTTTTTTCATCCTTTTCCTTTCTAAGGCCTTAACACCATAGTTTCAGCTTCAGACTATGAACTTCAGTGAAGTCAGTAAATAATGTCTTTAGAAGCAGTTGCTCTTAAATCATATGGTCTTTATTGTTCAGCGAACATGTAAGTGAATTAGAAAGGGTGACATCCAATTAACACAGCCTTTTGCAGGTTTAATGAGCAATGATAAATCCTTTCTTTTGGACTTTAAAAGTAAGTGAAGTTACAAGTAGAATGAGCTAGAGAGATTGTTATTCTCTTGATTCATAAGAAATTATTTGTAATTTATTTATACTGAGATAGGAGGCATCTTCTTTGAAAAGAAACCCCTAGGTTATTTAAGTAATTGTCTGTTATCATAAAATCCAATAAACTATTAATTCCTACATTATAAGGATTTACATGGTAAGATGAGCCATGCCGTTTCATTATTTGTTTTTGTTTTAAATATTCAGTTAGTATCCCCTATGCCCCTAAAACTTGTGGCTTTTCTTGCTTTCCATTGACATTACTAATAGCACTGAGAAAAAGTGTTGCTAGTTTTGTAGCAGCAATTTTATAGACTCCAAAACCATTATGTACAGTTTTAATTACCAAGTAGGGCCTCTGCATAACAAATAATTTTTGCTGTTATTAAATATATGTAGAAAACTGTGCTTTTTTGTCTCAGAAAATTTAGTTATTCGGAAATATCTACAGTTATCAAATATAATACCTTCGATTATTTTCATTCCAGTTTGCGTAGGCAAACTATTTGCGACTGGAGTTTGAGAAGACGCTTTTTCATCCCTCCTGCTCCATCCCCTCCCAAAATTTTCCAATCAAGAGCAGCAGATCTACTTTATATTGTACTGTAAGTTGTCTTCCTGGTGAGAGCATCTCTGCTATGTGCTCCTCATGTATTTCTCGGAGTGCTTCTATAAAGCAGATAATTTAGATTCTCTTATCACATTAAGGTCTACCAAATGTAAGAGCAAGTTAGCTCATCTTACTATGGTAAATAAGAGGAAAAAAAATAAGACTTAAAGGGCAAAGTCAGTCTAGGTAAAGTGAATTCCGTGAAGCTAATTATACTTTTCCTTAGTATAATTGTATTAGCACTTCCATTTATACAATTAATATCAGAGTTCAGGTCCTCAGAGTTCAGGTCCTCAGAGTTTCTAAGAATACCTCTGGAATGCTGTGTTGAGGATGTTTTCACTCATTGAGCATCTTCCATCAAACAGAAGATAAACTGATTTAGAGATTTAAAAAATGAGTGTGTACAGTCATGCTTATATTGCATTGTCTTTTGAAATACAAAGAAGGAGGATTAATTTAAATGGTAGTTGTTCCTTTCTATGAATCTGTATTTCTTGATTCAGAAATTAAAACTTAAAATCGAAGTTATTCGTAGAGTTTTGAAAGAATAAGAGCTGGAAACCCAAATAAAATTCATAATTTACTGAGTTTTTGCGAGTTCCATTCATCTAATTGTACATGCTAATAAATGAACAATTTGCAGACTAGTTTAAGTGTATCCTGCTGTGGGTATTGAGGCACTTCAGCATAGTTGAGATGCTAATGTATACAGGCATTGTCATCACAAAATACATAATAAGCAGTTTTCAAAAGAGTGAAGACAGGATTGAAAGATCATTTTCTTAGAAATGCATACATTTTTGTTTAATGAAATAAAAATAGACTGATTTTATTTTTTAAAGGCGCTCATGCCTCTTACTAATTTCAGTTCAAATGGAAGTACACAGTAGCATGAAACAGGATGTTATTTTACTCCACATAATTTAATCAAAATTATTAAGGTTCTGCTCCCTATTTATTAGATTTAATTAAACATCTTTCTCTATATGACTGTCTCTGTTCCCTTCACTTTCTTCTCTACCTGCTCAATAGCTACTCTAACCTTAAACTTGTAACATAACCCAGCATTCTGTCATGTTTTCAACTCACTGCTCCCTCAATGTCTCTTGCTTGGCTTTTCTCTGACTTTGCTTTCTGAACACTGGTATATCTTTCCCCATATCCTTGCCAACATAAATTGTTTGCCAGTTCTCTGTGTCTCTCCTTTTGAAACAAAAGTTCATGTATAATGTGCTTATAATGATTATATTTCTGGTTTTGATAATCCTTATTTTATTATGAAGTGCTAATACTCCAGAATTCCTCATGTAGCTCAAGGGATCAGTGTGAAAAGCAGCTGATTAAAGCTTGACAAACACTGAGGTTTTGTTTGAAGAGTGGAGGTATGGAGAATAAAATGGAGATTCAGATAGTGGTCATGTCCATACTCAAATACTAATAGCTTTAACCAAATACACTCAAAAAATAACTGTTTATTATTTTGGAGAATAAGAAAAAAAAGGAATGGTGGGTTTAATAATAATAAAAGCCTTAGGAAGAACCCCTCATGAAGGATGCATTTTCTACCTCTTGGAGAAGCTTTTAAGAAATTAATGGAATACTGAAGGTCTACACTTTGAGTATATGCGAGTATGTGCTGGAAAGATAGTTGCTCTTCCACCCTGTGGAAGATCATTATACTTCCATCAGTTATTTCCCACTCTGATCCATACTGCTGATGCTCCTAGAGATGCACACATTAGTCCTCTAGAAAATGCAAAGAAGGATCCTTTCCTTCTAGAAAAATTATGGGGCTTACTTAGGTGACTGCTTGTAGGTGGAAATCTTGACACTAGGAGGCCCTTAAAGTGCCATGAATTTTCACATTTGATGTTTTAAAATTTGAAGCTTTTGTGTGATACTGTTTAATGCAATTTGAGGGACTACCTACAAATCATTCATCATGGCCTCAGTGACTCTAATACTTCAAGGATCAGGATTTGAAATTCTTCTGTTTTCCCCATTATTTTAATAGGAATTAGATATTGAAACATTAATTGCGCACACTACCAATTCTCCTATATTTCCTCTATTTTTTCCCCTAATTATAGCTAAGATTTTTTTTTTTTTTTTAACTTTAATCTTCCTATGAAATGTTTCAACAAATAACTGATGGTCTGTGCTATTAAGCATTGTGAAGCTAGGAAGAAAGCATTATTCACTTTTCTCATATATATTTGGTTCATTGACACCTTGCTTAACTATGGAATGTGCTTGAACTTCTTTAAATACAGAAGTTTTTTTGTAGGTATAGTCTTAACAAGTCAAAGCCTTTGTTTTCTTCTACAATAAAACAACGAAACAGTAATACTATTTCTTCAAAACAGTTTGGGTTTCTTTTGTTCTTTTTCTATTATGTTTACTTTTTTTCTGGGAATTTTGGTATTCTGTTACTGTTTTCCTGTGCTAATGCATACTTGACAGTTTACACAAATCCCTTCATTTTTATAGCTCTATGCTTTTGCCAAAATTGTTTCTTGTGTAATATGATTTAGCTTAATTTCCATAGGAAGAACCATAATGCTTCACATCCCCTTAAGGGAGAAGACCACTTAAGTGTTGCTGCTTTTTATTATTATGCCTAATCCTAAATTTCTAACTAAAAGTCATATTGTACCATCCATCACAAAGCTAAAGGCTTTACTGAAGTGACTGTCACCAGGTAGCTGAAAACCTGATCTACAGATCAATTGGAGAATTAAGACTTTGAATAGAGAATAGAAAAGCATTGAAAATCTGTGGAAAGATTGGCATCAGGAGAATATGCTCACAGTCACTTGGCTCAGCGAGGGAGCGGGCAGCTGGATGAGATGAAGACAGAGGATTCTGCATATTATTTTCAGTCTAAATAGCCTAAATAAAGCATGCTATGGTATTGCTGTCTGAATGATGACCGTATGGCTCATTGTAGTAATTTCAGTAGGACAGAATACACAAAAAACATTGGAGAGCTGCTGCAATAGATTTATTTTGTCGATACTTGAAAAGATCAGGCTGTTTTGGCTTAGCAGTTACTTTAAGTGGAACCTTGTGTCTTCGCACACATGGAAAGAACTAAGAGAGAGGAACTGGGTAAGGATGATGCTCAGGTAGTTATCAGTTGGGATTCTTTTCTTCCCCATTGCACTATCACCTCACTTTTTCACCTGCTTTGGTCAGAGCTGAGTGTATTTCATCTAGCAATAGAGTGGTTTTCAACTTGATATACTTGCTTGGGAAAGTGGGATATAGTAGTACATAACTCAGAAATCCAGCCACAGATAGCTGCAACTTGACTGTATTTGGGAGTTTTCCTGTTACTTAACTCATCCTATGCTTCTTAACTTACAGTGAGCAGACTGAGAAAAGGAAATATTTTCAGGCATGTTTTATACTATTTGCTATTTAAAAATTCAGCTCTAAACCTAAGTAAAACTAAAAACCGAATCCCTAAAAATAGTTGGTGCTTAAAATTTTAAACTATAATGCTGCTTTTGTGTCAGCATTGTGACAATTTGGGCAGACATATGACAACATTTGGTTTTATGACTGATACTTAATAGGAATGTGTCTCCAGCTGATGTTGCCGGAGGAATTATAAACTGATGAAAAACTGCAGGCGTCATCTTTTTCTTTTTCTTGCCAGTAGTAATTTCAAGACTACATTGGATAGTCCAGTCTCTTCACTTGTCCATCTTTAAATGGCAGAGGCTGGGCAGCCCTCTCTTCCCTGCCCAACCACAAATGTAGTGTTTAAGACTGTAGTGTTTAAGGCTTCAATGCTCTTGAGCTTCATGAAAGGTAGTGCTGCAGACTATATTTCTTTTATCTGGTGAGCTTTAGGAGGCTACTAGGTTTTGTTTTTTATGAGGGTCTATTAGATAATAAACATGGCCTGCAACTAACCAGCGCAATTACAGACCAGTAATACCCTAAAAACTCCAATTAGGCAAGTTTCAGTCATTTATTAAATGAAGATTAAAGACTAACAGCAATCCAAGAGTCCAAATTAGAGAATGGGTTTGTAATAGTTGTTGATAGCTGAGTACCAGCTATATATGCTGCATCTGACAAAGCTTTTACTTCTAATATAGTTGGTTTTTTAAAATCTTCTCTCTCATTTTTTCATATTTTTTCTACCAGGGATGAACTCCCCAAATGGCTCATCTTCTTAAGACCCTTCTTTCAAAAGGGAAAAAAAAGGGGGGGTTGGGGTGGGGGTGGTGCAGAGGCCTCTGGAAAAATGTAAAATCTTCCTTCTCATTTCCATTTAGTCCTTGTTAACTGAAACATGTCTTCTTAAGAATCCCTTCCCTATGGTATTTTTTATGCTAGGACTAGCAGTGGTTGTAAATTTGCAACTTGTGTATGCAGCTGTTCCTCTCAAAATTCATATGCACTCAAAAGGAACCTGAGTGTAAGCCATTCCTATGCAAGTAGGGTTATATATGTATTGATTTATTATGGGGTCACTTAAGATGTTTTATAAAAAATTAATGACTAAATATATAAGTGACAGCTATTAAAATTTATTTTGTATTATGCATATATTGTAATCTTGGCTTAAAAAACCCAGACTAAATTACTCCCCCAAAATTCAAGCCTAACCTCCCCAAAACCTTACACAGCTTGAGGCCTTTTTCTACAAATATTCCAGGAGGGTTTTTGGTCATTTGTAATTTTCCAAGGCTATTGTGCATGCTTCAAAAATATTATAACCTGTACATAACAAGGGCATATTTTTAGATATGAAGTTTGAATGCTCAACTTCCCAGGCTATTTCCTTTTTCTGTTACTGAAAAGCTAATCTGGAAGGTAGAAACTAATACAATATAGTTATTTAAGTCAGAATTATATACAAAAAAGGCGTAGATATTCTGGATTCACTAGCATGCATTAAGTATCCTTGGTACTTCTATTAAATATGGCAGCTTATACTCCTGACAAAATTACTAAATTAGGCTCTGGTTTCATATGATGTAAATTGTGAGATCTGAATTGTTTGAATTTAACCTTTCTTATTGACTTTCATCTCCTTTTGAACACTGGGAAATTTAGCTAAAGCTAAATGCCTGGAGATCATAATATTTTTAGATTCCAGTCATCTTGACATGTGAGAGTTCTGAATGACCTTCGGAAGAGCATATGAGAAAATTACCTACTGTAGATAACAAAGTAACTGTGACCAAGGACAGAAAGGACATATAATTCTTTATAGTGAACTTTTTACTGGCTAGTGGCAATCTATTACTGACAGTTTGAGGCTGAAATGAATATCGGACAGTTTTAGCAAAAACTCCATCTTTCACATCTAAGGAAAGCCATGGACCTTTTGATTAGTGAACATCAGGCTGTCCACTAGAGATTGGAACACTTGCAAACAAGTCTTTTTAGATAAGGATAAGTAAACTGGCCTTTCTGACAGTTCAGTTCAACATGCAGTTCAACCAATTCATTTTGTTTTAGGAGAGAATCAGTTTCCTGGAGTCTTTTAATGGAAGCAAGAATCCCATCTGTAACCTTTTAATTTACTTTTTATATTATTTCATCTCAGCTAGCTCAATCTGTCTGGACTTAAAAGTTTATCGTTTATCTGGGTGCAAAGGTACTGCTATGTTTACTGGGCAACTTGTTCGTATGCTCCCACTAACATTTATTACACTATGTAGCATACAAAGGAGAATATAGATAACATGACTTACTTGAATGCAAATCATAGGATCATAGAATAGTTAGGGTTGGAAAGGACCTTAAGATCATCTAGTTCCAATCTCCCTGCCATGGGCAGGGACACCTCACACTAAACCATGTCACCCAGGGCTTTGTCCAGCCTGGCCTTGAACACCGCCAGGGATGGAGCATTCACAACTTCCCTGGGAAACCCATTCCAGTGCCTCACCACCCTTACAGTAAAGAACTTCTT
>WYDI02032614.1:0-10232 GCA_009867235.2 Psittacus erithacus | reverse complement strand
CATTATTATTATTGGTGGTAGCGGTAGTGATTTGTGTTATACCTTAGTTAATAGACTGTTCTTATCTCAACCTGTGGCAGTTGTATTCTTTTGATTCTCCTCCCCATCCCTCCAGGAGCTGAGGGAGGAACAGGGGGAGTGAGTGAGCGGGCTGCGTGGCAGGGCTTAAACCACGACACTCTTATTTTTTTGCAGAAGAAAATCAGCTGTCCTATAGGAGACCAGTAAAGTTTAAGCAAATTTTCTAACTGCTCCTTTCAAAATCAAGGATTTTTTTGCAGTTTAGTTGAATTTTAGGGCACTTCAACTCAAAGAGATTTCCTCAGCATGAGTTCCTGAGCTCTTTCAGGTACAGAGAGCTCTAGACCTGGGGCACCCACTGACTTTCTGCAGCAGCAATATTACACTGCACTTCTTGGAGTGGAAGGGGAAAATGAAAAGCGGAAAATCTGGGTAATTCAGATTACAGATTTGAGAGTGGATTAAGTGGAAGTGTCTAATGTGTCTCAAGATGCAAGGGGGTGTTGGAAGCACTGAGACAGTTGCTCCATGGCCTCCAGGAATAGATTGCTGTTTCTAATTATAGAATCATAGAATAGTTAGGGTTGGAAAGGACCTTAAGATCATCAAGTTCCAGCCCCCTGCCATGGGCAGGGACACCTCGCTCTAAACTATGCCACCCAAGACTCTGTCCAGCCTGGCCTTGAACATCTCTAGGGATGGAGCATTCACAGCTTCCTTGAGCAACCCATTCCAGTGCCTCACCACCCCCACAATAAAGAGGCTTCCTTACACCTAATCTAAACTTCTCCTGTTTAAGTTTGAACCCGCTACCTCTTGTCCTATCACTACAGTCTCTAATGAAGAGTCCCTCCCCAGCACCCCTATAGGCCCCTTTTAGATACTGGAAGGCTGCTATGAGGTCTCCATGCAACCTTCTCTTCTCCAGGCTGAACAGCCACAACTCTCTCAGCCTATCTTCATATAGGATGGGCTCCAGCCCCCTGTTCATCCTTGTGGCCCTCTTCTGGACTTGCTTCAACAGCTCCATGTCTTTTTTCTGTTGAGGACACCAGAAGTGTACGCAATACTCCAAGTGAGGTCTCACAAGAGCAGAGTAGAGGGGCAGGATCACCTCCTTCGATCTGCTGGTCACACTTCCTTTGATGCAGCCCAGAATATGGTTGGATTTCTGGGCTGTGAGTGTACACTGCTGGCTCATGTTAAGTTTCTCATTGACCAACACCTCCAAGTCCTTCTCCTCAGGGCTGCTTTGAATCTCTTCTCCACTCAATCTGTATCTGTGAAATCCCCAGGTTAGCTGATCCATTCCCACAGGACATGCCGGCACAATCTGCAGGGAAAGCAGTGCTATCTAGGCATTTCAGCCAAATGCCTATCACAACTCCAAAACCAGAGTAAGACACACATCACTTCCATCTTCCCTCTGCAGGACAAAGACCAGCCCTTTTCTCAGGAAGCGCACTAATAACGTTGATGCTAAATCTTCTCTTGGACCTTCTGCATCTCCACTCTACTGCTATACGCCTTCCTGTGCTGGTACTCACAGCTTGTCTTTTCATACAAATCTTCTCCTCACCCTCCCAGAAAGCCTCTCCACAGCATGATTTTGTAAAGTCCCTCTGGCCTGTTGCTCTGCTTTGTCAGTGCTCATTCATCTCTCCTAATCTGCTAGTCACAGTCTCCTTCCACAAGAGCTGCTTCACAGCTCCATTATCTACCCTCTTTTCTTTGAAGTCTTCCCCTCCATGAAGGGTAGAAATTATTTGGTCTACCCATAAGGGACCCATGCTGGTGTAAAGACGCTCAGTCTGGCAGGAAAGCTAGTGAGCAACAAAGGGCAGCAGAAGAGCATTATTTAATGTTATCCCATCTCCTGCGCTGCCCAGTGCCTCACCAGGGGGAAGATAAGGTAAACTGAGACCAGGGACAGTTGTTTTACCTATGTGTGCGTAAGAAGTGCCCAAATTCTTTCAAATTCTTCAAACTCCACTTTAAAAATGCAAGTGTGTATAGATAAGAACAATGGATGCATTCTTATCCTCCATGCCCTAGCTTTCTCGAAGAACTTTCAACTTACAGTAGCTATAGATATAAGCCCCATGCACTTGTAAACTAGATGACAAGCTTGTGTTCACATATTCGTGACAAACAAAAGCCACAAAATCCCCAGGCATTCACCAGCCTGCTGAAAATTGCTATGACCTTCAGTCTGACATGGGAGAGAGTGGCTGGGGGCAGAAAGCAGTTGCTGGTCTATGATTGCTTTTGAGGCAGTGAATCATAGTCATGTTATCCCAGGACAACAGGGTTGCATACCTTTCAAGTCAGTGAAAATTTCAGTTTCAGTTCATGGGTGGCTTTATATGATCTGGTTTGATGAGAGTTTCTACCTGTCTTTCATCAATTGGAAATAACTGAACTGCAATCTTTAGACCCTTTGCAGTCTTCCTCTACAGTTACCACAATTTTTTCTCATTAATTAAAACTTAGAAATGAGATTTACATTGCATTCCAAGATCTTCAGCATACAAACATAATGTATGACCACTGTTTGTAACCCAGCAAGGACACTAGGGACTGTGGCACTGAGGTGCTGTTTTCTTGTGAAAAGCAACTCTAGCAAAGTTTGAGGCACCAATTTAAAAGTGTTTTTGCTCTGTTTAATTTTGGAGAAAAATCGAGGACTGCTGTTTCACAGGAAGTGTTAGGGTTGACACTGTTTGCTAGTGTTTTGGCATGTATCAAGCAAAAATTTACATGTTTTCCAACTTCTGCCACAGTACACAATGAACAGAGAACAAATATACTTAAATGTGTAAGTGTAGGCATAACTTAAGGAATGGGATATCAAGGTATAAATGCTTTCTGATCCTTAAGAAAAAAATATCATTGCAATCAGCGGCTGAAGGAACTAGCAGTTCTTCTGAAGCTTAAAAGAGAAACCAACTTTTGGCTATAAAATGTGCTATTCATTTTGCCCAGGTTAACTTTATTTTTCTTTTAAAGGAGCTTTGACACTTCAAACTGGCATCCATGAATGTAGTGTAAATCTTTGCAATATTAACCAGGTGACAAGCTGGTTGCAGAAAATGAGAAATACGGCCTGTGGAGAATTTAACAGAAGCATCGGTTTAGCCTACTTGGAAGCACTAAACAAGATGTTCAGACATTTTTGCATTGCCTGCATACAGACATTGTTCCATTCCAGCATCGCAGTAGTTCTTTAGTAGTTGTTAACATATTTTCTATATAAATTTCTTTCTTTCTTTCTTTTTTCTATGTCTTTCGTAAGAAATTAGATTAAAAAATGATAGTACTAAGTAAACTTTTCATGAGGATGATCCCTTAAATACAAAATTGAATTAGGTCTGGCCATGTTCTATCCGCCTTTGTGTTTGTGTTTCACATGACTCTCAGCAAGTAAATTTTGCTAACATAAGTGCTCAAGAAAAGTTTTCAAATTCACAGTAGAGGCAGTGAATTTTAGGACATTTGATGTTGTTCGCACAGAAAGTGTCTGACCTTCCAAAATTCTTTCACACATCCTTAGCACAGAGACCAGGCAATGATTCAGGAAATGTTTTGGCCACACCTTCTGATAATTAAGGGTACAGATGCAGCCATATTACCAGAGTGGTAATATGTTCAATGCAAAGTTAATTTGGGGAATTAGCATCAAGAAAGATGAGCAGAAAAAGCAGCCAGGTTGAAAAGCCAGATCATATCACTCTTTCTACTAGTGGTGCATTTGTATTATTGTTTCTGGATCATATAATACTAGTTTTTAAGGCTGCAGAAAGTGGAGCTGCTCCAGCTGATTCCTTCTCATTGAAACACTGGAGAACCTGTCTTTCTTTTTGGACAAGTTACTGGAAGGTAATCAGCAATTTAGTGCTTAGATTTGGCGCTGTGGATGTTTTCCAATAAGGGCACTGTAGGTGCACCAATGGTTATAGTCACAGGGTGGGAAAATATCACAGACACTGATGAATTCAGTTGCTGCTCTGCCTCTGTGGTAATAAAACTGTACTTCTCTCTGATAAAACATCTTGCTTTCCAACTGTAACATGAATCTCTGCCTCTCCACAGAAACAGCAAGATGAAGCCACTCAGAAATTTTACATGGGTGACTGTGGCTGGTTTTGAGTGGCAGTATCTGTGAAACAACACAAGCAGAAATGCACATCCACCTCTTTTTTCAATAGAAACACTGCCTGAGAAAAATTGAGAGCTTGAAGCTGAATGTTGACTGAAACCCACTTTGAGCTGTGAGCAAATACATTGCCTCTCAATGTTTAATTCTTTCCACATTAAGGGCTGCATGAGCAGAAAGGGATTACTTCAAAGATACCCAGCTCTGTCATACATTTTTACTCCTAACACAGAGCTCTGAGGCCCACAAACTTTGGCAAACAGCAGAGGTTAAAAGGGTCTCTTCATACACGAGTTGCAAAGAGAATGTAAATGAGGGTAGGCAAAGGACATCAGATTTCAAATAGTGAGAGTAATAGCAGTGAGTAGGTGAAATTATCCACCCCAGCAGCTAAGACTAGAAGGACATCTAGGGAAATACTGAACAAGCCAGACAGAATATTTCAGTCCACATCAGCACAAAAGAAAAAAAGACTCCAGTGTAGAAAAGCAGAAAAGCTGAACTCACACTGTGCAGAAGAACAGGATTAACATAATTTGCTCACCCTTGAACTTGCAGAGAATGAACAAAATGAATGTTCCAATCAAAATATTAGAAGATTGTTGCACCCTTATGAAAACTCTGCATTTGGTCACCATGTGTTGCCAACAGTTGGCAAAAGAAAGCAAGGCATCTGATTGCTTTGTAACAGCCTTTCAAATATTTTTCATATTAATGTTGGAATATCCTGCAGAAGAAAAAATTTCTAATGGAATTACAGATGGTTTTAAAAGTGAGGCAGGTAAGGCAGTGGTAACACAAACTAGAGCAGCTAAAATTTCCATAAAGTGCGTGGAGGCACACCAGGTAAACAAAAATATGTGCATGACACAAGAACAAATGCAAAGGCTTTGTAAGATTACATGGTAAGCTCTGTTTAAAAAGAAATTGTATGACAGCGGATCAAGGAAACAAATGCACTTTTATATTCAGGAAAGTCAATGAGCTTAGGCAAAAGTCCTCAACAAATCTTAGATCTGTGAGCAGCTAAAAAAGTCCTCCTAGATGACAGCTTTGAAGAAAAATAGTTTTCCAGGAAAGGCACCGAGATGAGCCTCAGGAGGTTGGTGTCCCCATTGCTGCACTGCTGCACATGATCTCTGGGACTCTGGAAGGGAAAAAAAGTTCAGCAAAGCTTTTCTTTGTAAGATGGAGGTAATATTTCCTTTCCCTGACATCCTTTGCCTTATCTATTTATGAGAAAGGAATATCTTTGTCTTTACTCTCAGCTAAACCTTCCAGGAGTTACTGTGGAAAACAGCATTCCAGGGACACTTTGCAGAAGAATGCGTGCACAAAGAGAAGTGTTCTGAACCTGAAGTTTCAGAAGGCAAATATAAGGCCACGAATGGTACTTACACAGAGGACATCTTTCATGGAATTACAGGGAGGCTGAATCCACTTCCTTCTTTTCATGTTGGTCTACATATGCTCTACAGATTGTCAGCAGGTAAATCTTACAACGAAAATGGGGTGTCTTGAAGTCCATTGCCACACATTCAACCAAAGATACCTTTAATGGTCCCTTTGATCCTGCTCTGAGCAGACTGAAAGACATCCTAAGGCTTGTTCCAGCCCAACTGATTCAGTGACTATTGTTCCAGGAAATGCTCAGACTACTGAATAAACAAAATTAGTGACATGATTTCTGTCCAGTGCATGGGCACAATTAGGGTCTGACCTTATGATATGGCCTGAGACAAAGTAATAGCATTCTGCTGCGGAAGCAGCAGGTCCAGCTCCACTTCCATGCTCATGCTCATGCTCCTAGCCATGCCCTCCCACTGCTCACTTTCAGGTGACTGTCATACTTGTGTAAGTCACACCAACCTAAATCAGATGGCAGAAAGGGACAAGATGGAACACTTTCTTTTGAGATCAGATGAGCCATTGTAAAGGAATCAGGAGGGGAAGCAGGGGAAGGGAAAAGGGAGAGAGGGTAGAGAAAGGAGTCGTCAGAAGAAAGGTTACCACAGTTTCCCTCTTTTGTCAGTAGTTAACTTACACATCAGCTTGGCCATACTGTGGAAATGTATCCTAAAACCAGAGTTAATTTAGATCTGCAACTCATCTCAAAATTATCCCACACTATCCATATCTTACCAGCAAGCAGGAGCTTTTGGAGCTTAGCAGAAGTCTGAATTCAGGAGTTAAATAGTAGTAACACTTGTACATTTTATGTTGTCATGGTGGCACTGTAACACAGTGAAGGAGAAGCTGGAAAATGAGAATGATGTAGAAAACACGGTCTGAGGGGCTTGATCCTTTATAACACAAACGGAGTTACTAGCTAGGATGAAGGAAAGCCAGAGCTTTACATTCAAGGAATGGAAAGGTCTGTCCCCACAGGACAGAGCTGACTGACAGCTTGTCGTCAGCAGAGGCAAAACGCAATGGCAGGGCAGCATTGGAAGACAGGTGAGGCCGTCTGGAACAGGCAGGTACTGGCACAGGTGAAGCAAATGCAGTCACCACCCTTACTCCTGCTCTGCTACCATCCTTCTTTCCAGGCCTACCTAGCAAAGCCAGCCTGCCTGTCTTTGCCTATCACTTCTTACCAGAGTTGCAGCTACCTTCACACTCCATAGTCCAGCAAGAAGGCAATGCTCAGCCCCTTCTGAAGCTTGCTTTGCTGCCTCTTGTAAGCCATTGCCTGCTTTATTTTTGCCTGCAGCCAAATCAATTTCTACCAAGTAAGAAGAGTAAATTTGAAGAGGAGAGTACACTCCTACTGATGCTACAAACTCTGCAAGGCTTTCCAGTATCCAGTATCTATTAAACAGTGTCATTTGAATACACACAAAGCTCCTAATTATACAGTTTCCTCTCTGATTTATTCTGAACAGGGCAACATCGTGACCACAGTGCAGTGCTCCATAACCTCATAACGGGATATATCTCGCTTCAATGACCTGCCTGCTGCAGGCAAACAACTTTGTGTATGCATGTGTCTTTGTCCCTGAGGCTATGCAGAAAAAAAAACCCAACCCAACCCCAAAATGCGCTAAAAGTGCCATAAATGGAAAACAACAACTGTTTGACACAGCAAAATTATACACTCAGGATAATCTAGAGCTGCTGAAATCATGATAAGTGGTACAAAAATATCAGTGATAATGAACACAGAGCTTGTTAGGCAGAAGAGTATATTCTGTGTAGCAATGGCCTTATGAATGAATGACATTTAGGGACAGTCAAACTAGAGATACAAGACTGTAACCAATAAGAGGTGGTTGTATTGCAAGGAAACATCCTCCTGGATGTAATAATTCCAGAGCTGCAAGTATACACTTTGTATTATTAAGAAAAATTTAACCCCAAAGAACTGAAAATAACTCATTCCAGAATAAAAGGGATGGCTTTAGATCACTGTGCTTGCTTTTAAATTTGAATCTCCAAACAACTTACAGGCATTTAAGACCATGTTTTCAAACTGAATCTCCTTTACAATAAAAGGGTTCTAGCTAACACTATGCTAAAGTAGTAGCTCATCCCTATTCTTGAATGGGGAAACACATGCAGCTTTTAGGGCTACCTACAAATGAAGGAGACCTGCTGTTCACATAGTCTGACTAAATGAAGCATAGCCTGAAAGAGACTGCATGATTTTGGAGCCTTACAGAAAAAGAAGAGCTTTGAGAATACCTCGTGCTTGTATCTAGCAGATGTGAGGTCAATATAGCTTAGTACTGGAAAAGGACCACTTTTTGCAGCAGTGAAAGGTGGCCTGGCTAGGGAAAAACACATTCAAAACTGCCTGAATCACATTAGAACTGCACTTGGGTTGAGTGCGCTGATGACTCTGACCATGTCTGGAAGTAAAATTGCCTCCATATTGGTTGCTTAAGTGTTCTATACTGCTTTAGTCTATTTCCACTATTTACCAATTGTCCTCAAGTTCTTCTCCATAGTCTGAATATGTGAGAAAACACTTGGTAAGAATACAAACCTTCCTTTGGTTCAGCAGACGTTACTGGTTCCTCAGCTATCACGGTCTAGCTGCATTATTTTCTTCGCTGTTTCTGAATGGCATCAATTGGTGCTAATACAGAAGGCTAACTGTATGGACAGCACCACTGTAGCCTTGCAGAGCTATAGCAGATGAGCAGGGACCAGTTTCTGTCACAGGAGTGGAATTGTTGCCTCCAGCTGCCCACCCTACCCTCAGCTGTCCACCCACAAGGCCTCACAAAACATTCCTTTGCTTCAATGATGCTGACTTCACAGTGTGACATGGTCATCTGATCCACCAGAGAGGAAAGTTTGGGGAGATAGCTGAAGAAAACTGGAGTGGCAACACATGGCCCTTTCTATTTTGAGGTGAAAGTCTCTGGCGGATGGGCTACTGTAAACAGCTGGGGTAGTAACACCTTCAGTGGCCACAAGTGTTTTCTCACTGAGTGACTGATCTAGATGCGTATGGGGTACAAGGACAGGGTTGCTGCTTGAGCAAGTGATTTCTGCAGAACAGATCTGCAGTTCATTCTTGCCAAGAAAAAGCACTAGTGTGACTTTGCAAAGTTTTTCCCTCCTAAGGTCAAGGCAGAGAAGAGTTTAGCAAGCCCAGAGCTGTATTTCTTTTCTCTGGATGAATGGCTACCCTAAATTGTTAGTGAGGTGCAATTTAAAAGAGTTGGTAATAGATTTGCCAAACTCTTCTTTATAGAAACGATATTAGCTTGTACTCATAATAGCATTTCAGACCATCGTGTACTGAAGTCTTGACCATCTGGGCCAGGAAATAGCAATGGAATTAGCATTTCTCCTCTGCTAGCCCTCAGTATGCTACCCTGTGGCTATTACAGCCGTCTATTTTGCATTCTGGTTCCCCTGTGATATCGACAATAAACAGTAAACAGTGCACTTGGTAATAACTTCTCCAAAGGAAAAAAATACTAAGGAAAAAAGAATAATGTAGACACTGTAGGAGTTTCCAAGATGGTTTGCAGCAGCTACTCAGGCATCAATGCCAAACAAAATTATCTGAGTGGTAGAAAAAAGTCCCCTAACAGCTGCCACCAGCTGTAACAGGCCAAGCTACAAGTAATGAAAGGAAATTTTACTTTTTTATTTCCCTGAGTATTACAAGAAATGGAAGCAGAACTATGAAGAGTGTCTGCACCTTCTGAAGACTCTTTTGTTGCACATAACCCTCATGACAATTTACGTATGTCACCATCAGCAGGTACCCTCCATTATTGCATTGCAATATTATGTTAGTCTACAGCTTCAAGAAGATGATTCATGGAATTCCCATGATAATGTATAGAAAAGAGTGGATTGAAGATGTCAGTGTAATGGAAATGGCCAAACCTATGAAGGCAGGATGAAGGAGTTGCGCTTGTTCAGCCTGGAAAAGAGAAGGCTCTGGGGAGATCTCATAGCAGCCTTCAAGTACCTAATGGGGGACTAAAGTAAAGCTGGAGAGGTACAAGGGGAGGATGGCTTCAAGCTGAGAGATTAGATATTAGGAAGAAATTCTTTACCGTGACAGTAGTGAGTCAGTGGCATAGGTTACCCAGAGAAGCTGTGGCTGCCCATCCCTGGCAGTGTTCAAGGTCAGATTGGACAGGGCTTGGAGCAACCTGGTCTAGTAGAAGGTGTTCATGCCCATGGCAGGGGGGTTGGAGCTAGATGATCTTTAAGGTCCTTTCCAACTCAAAACATTCTATGACTCTACGATTGTCTGAAACAACCAGGGCTTGAGAAAGATTTGAGAAATTCAGACAGCATTTTCACTTTTAGAACCACACAAGAGGTTTTAAAAAGGCATGTCTGGGAATGGGGAAAAGAACTGCCACCCTACAGAACTTGCTGCAGGACGATAGAGCCATTCGTTTGTTTGTTATTGTCGTGGTTTAAGCTTAGTCGTAAATTAGAAAAGCATGTAGCCTGCTCGTTCTCCCCCCACAACCTGTCCTCCCCCCCCCCCACTCCCAGAGGGATGGGGAGAAGAATCGAAAGAATGTAACTCCCACGGGTTGAGATAAGAACAGTCCAGTAACTAAGGTATAAC
>WYDI02032613.1:99045-123517 GCA_009867235.2 Psittacus erithacus | reverse complement strand
AACTTAAACAGGGGAAGTTCAGGTTAGATATAAGGAGGAAGTTCTTTACTGTGAGGGTGGTGAGGCACTGGAATGGGTTGCCCTGGGAAATTCTGAATGCTCCATCCCTGGTGGTGTTCAAGACCAAGCTGGACAGAGCCTTGGGTGGCATAGTTTAGTGGGAGGTGTCCCTGCCCATGGCAGGGGGTTTGGAACTAGATGATCTTAAGGTCCTTTCCAGCCCTAACTATTCTATGATTCTATGACTTGTATGATGTATTAGGAAAGGAAGTTTGAACAAATAGCTAATGAATTAAGGAGTTACAGACAACAAACTTTGTTGGTTCTAGTAATTGTAATGGTGCTTCCAGTTTAATAATCAAAACAATCAACTCTTTGCCTTGATTAAAATGAGGTAGATATACCTAATATTACCTGGTACTTGATCATTCCATAGCAATTTGTATAGCATGGTGCATGCTATTTCTTTAAGGCTGTTGAAATAGCAGTTAGGGTACACTGGCATATTCTTGAGTATTTGCCTTTATGTTGTGGGTCTCCCAAGAATGATTTCGGAAAATAATAGCCACCGTGCACACACACTCTACACCTCCCCCAGTTGTAACAGTTCAGTATTTTTTTAGGTACCAAATTTCAGTTAGAGAATATCCTGCTCCAGTTATTAAATATGACAATAAGTAGCAAAAGAATGTATTCATTATTGTGGGGGTTTGGGGGTTCTTTAATAGATTTGACTGTTTTAATAAATTTTATCTTTCCTTTTTTTTTAGTCGTCTTACCCTATGCGTGTCAATAGATGTAAGGAAATTCTAAACAAAGCTATTCACATGGAGGAATCTTTAGGAAAATTTATCGGAGATGCAACACGCCTTACAGATAAGCTATTAGAGCTATGCAACAAACCGGTACTTACAAAAATAACCAAAGTAATGCATGTAATACGATAATTTGAGATGTTATACGAAGCTTCTTCTGACAGCCTTCATTAGCCAAATCTTCACATTACTGCAGTTTAACACAAGCTACACTAACTTGTATTTTTTTTTATTTTTATTTTATTTACTTAATAAAAATATTCTAAACCAGTAGAAAATAGCTCTAAATTGAGCACATGGCAAAGGGTTTCAGTACATAATGGTACTTTTCACAGTGCATAGGCTATATTTTGTTTTGTGTTTTCACATATCTTTCTGGCCCAGTAGCGTTCACAGAGTTTTACTGTAAAAAGAGGCCAGTTGTGTTTTTTATGAAGAAATAAACTTGGCAATAAAGGTAGAACTTAATAAATTCATTCATTATTCTGTATTTACATTCAGTGTGAAAAATACATACGACAAAATGGCCAGATATATTTTCTTTTGACCACTGCCATTTAGTTTGATATGTAATTTGTCATTTTTCTTATTGCCATAAGCATTTATTATTACGTTATTCACTAGTTAATGTGAAATTGCAGTAATATTTTAGGTGTTTATTTTTAATATGTGAACAACTTTTCTCCCCAAGGTTGATGGAAACAGCTCAACATTAAGCATGAATATTCATTTCAAAACACTTAAAAGACTAGTAGAAGAGCACACATTTAGTGAAATTCTCATTCCCTTACAATCTGTAATGATACCAACTCTTCCTTCAATTCCTGGTACGCATGCGAACCATGACCCTTTTCCTGGATGCTGGGCCTACATTGCAGGCTTTGATGATACGGTAAGCCTGTAGCTGGCAACTTGTTAAACAAATGTGACTGCAAGTATATCTTGGCTCCTTAGTAATGGAGGAATGAGTAGAAAACTTCGTAATTACTTTTGTGGTAATTGAGTGGCTTCTGTTATAACACCCTGGGACAGATACGGTCTCTTGATACTTCAGTGAAGTTTTGGCCTGTGGCTTTTGTGCTGTAGCACCATGGGGGGCCAACATGACTGGTTTCAGTGGTTCATTACAGTTAGATACTTTATTTTTTATGATATGATAAAGGTGTTAATAAAGACTTTAATTATTTCTTTAGGTGGAAATTCTTGCCTCGCTACAAAAGCCAAAAAAGATCACTTTAAAAGGTTCAGATGGGAAATCTTACATTATGATGTGTAAGCCAAAAGATGATCTAAGAAAAGACTGTAGGCTCATGGAATTCAACTCCCTTATTAATAAGGTTTGATGACTTAGATAATCAGGGGCATTATACTTACTGACCACAACAAAATGCTGAACTACCTAATGAAAAAAAAATAAAGAAACTAAACAACTTTGGCTCTTCATTAGGGACTGTAGGGTTAGGACAAGGGATAATGGGTTGAAACTTAAACAGGGGAAGTTTGGATATAAGGAAGAAGTTCTTTACTGTGAGGGTGGTGAAGAACTGGAACGGGTTGCTCAAGGAAGTTGTGAATGCTCCATCCCTGGCAGTGTTCAAGGCCAGGTTGGATGGAATCTTGGGTGACATGGTTTAGCATGTGGTGTCCCTTGTCCCTTACAAGGGGGTTGGAACTAGATGATCTTAAGGTCCTTTCCAACCCGAACTATTCTATGATTTTAAGTTACCTTGGGATAAAGCTTACTGGAAGAAAAGTGAGCTATTGCAAAATATCTTATTTAAGCAGAAATCAGTAGCAATTGATAATGTGTAACTTCTTATGGACTTGTGGAAGAAATAACAAAACATAACATTTTGCCAAAACAATTCTTATTCCAGCAAAAGTATAGAGAAGTTACTTTTATTAAATAAGTAACTGCAGACTTTTTGCTTTCAGGCTTCATATTTCTTATTCAGGATTTTCTAATATTTTCTATGAGAAGTAGGTAAATTCATCTTTTCATGCTAAAAGTGTTTCCATACTTCTTCAGTTACAATTTGCTTTTTAGCAATATACTTAAGGATAAAGTACCATGTTTTCCATGAAGTTAAAGGATCTCTAATAGCATCTCTGGAACACTAAAACACTTACTTCAATTACTCCTCTTAAGGGATTAAAGCCTTGTAAAAGTTATGCAACTTACAAATTCTATTGCAAAACTCTGTTTTAAATTACTTTGGAGAACAGATGAGCATTTTGCTTGTATTTGACCTACTGCAGACAGTGAAGCTTAGGTTTTTAAATTCTGGATCATGTAATTAGAAAATAGATAGAGATAGAATGGTTAATGTTACTGATACATTTTAATCCTGTCTGTTATCTATTAATCTCGTTTTTCCTTTTGGAATAGTGCTTAAGAAAAGATGCGGAGTCACGTCGGCGAGAACTCCATATTAGAACCTACGCAGTTATTCCATTAAATGATGAATGTGGCATAATTGAATGGGTGAACAATACTGCTGGTTTGAGAAATATCCTGATAAAACTTTATAAGGAGAAAGGTAAAGAAAATATATTGCACTGTAGTGATATTTAATTTTTTTAAAGAGCTTGTATCTTAATTAGTAAATGAGACAAACAGCAAGGATCACACTAAATTCTAGGAAGATGCAGTCATGTGTATGTTTAACTGTCTGCAGTATATTATTATTTGTACATGTGGTAGACTTAAATGGCAGAGAATTGGTGCTTGCAGTGAGCAAGTTCCTTTCAAGAACTGGTAACACAGTCATCTTAATATATTATTTTATACAATGATATAAATAATTTAAACAGCAGTGCCAGCAGCATTGTTGTTTATGTGCAGAACTGAATAAAATAAGAAACTGTGGACTTGTTCTTTAGATTTAATCTCCTGTTTTTCATTTCCATTACATTTGTGTGAGATAATTAAGATAATTCATAACCATATCAAGGTTAAGAGTACAGTAACTTTCCAGGGAGATCAGATCTCTTTTTATTCCTTGTTAACATAGCAACTTTTTGGTCAGGGAAAGAAAGTTTGGGGGAAGATGTCATGCATACATTGCATATATGTATGCAGACAGTTGCAACTTTGGAAATCCAAATAGCTCATCAATATCTGAATATATCTCTGAATACAAAGAATGGCTTTATGGGGGTGGTTTTGGTTTGGTTTGATTTGGGTTTTTTGTGCATGTGTGTTCTACCCGTCTCACTCCATGGTGGTCTGGCAAACAAGCCACAAGTTTTACCAGTCATCTCTTTCAGTTGACATGATGAATTTTTTATTTCATCTTTATGGAGATAATTATTTTCTCTAAAATACCATATTGTAATAGTATATATAAGGTTTGTATTAGGGGATTTCTTTTACCTAACTGGGAGGTGTATTACAGGTATCTATATGACTGGAAAAGAATTGCGTCAGCATATGCTTCCAAAGACAGCACCTTTGCCTGAAAAGCTGAAAATGTTCAAAGAAGTCCTTCTGCCTCGTCATCCTCCTCTCTTCCATGAATGGTTTCTTAGAACATTTCCTGATCCTACTTCATGGTGGGTGACTGGAATTGGGTTAGCGCAAGAATACTTACTTTGTGTATTTTCACTAAATGTTGTTGATTCTACTGATAAAGACTGATAACCCAAGGAAGTGACTTAGACCTATCTGATTCTTATTTCTGCAGGTACAACAGTAGGTCAGCCTATTGTCGTTCTGTTGCAGTTATGTCAATGGTAGGTTACATACTTGGTCTAGGAGATCGTCATGGTGAAAACATCCTGTTCGATTCTTTGACTGGTGAATGTGTGCATGTGGATTTCAACTGCCTTTTCAATAAGGTGGGAAACACCACTTGCGGAACTTGCTCTTTTTTTTGTGTGCATGGAAGTTACAAATTTCTGTTGGCTTCATGGGGGTTTTTTCCACTTCTTTTACTTGAATATGTCTGTTGTGTTCTCTCTCTATTGGTCTGTTTCTTACTTATATTCAACAGTTTGGGATATGTGAAGAGTATATGATTGTTGGGTATACTGCATTAATGAAAGCCAGCTTTTTGATTTAGTCAGTATCAGATGAGCTGTGGATACACTGAAATAGCCCAAATCTTAGATTATTTGTGTTTTGTGACTCTCTTCTCTCCAATACCAGCCTCCAAACAAGGCTGTAATTGCTGTCTTCAGTATTCTGCTGCTGTGAAAAGTTTCTTTGCTTTTTTCACACAAATTCAGAAAAAAAATCCAATGGTTCTGTAAAAATAGCAGAAATTGTGGCCAGAGCAGGATTCGGAATTCTGGTGTTTCTGTTGAAAGATGTTTTTTGTGCTGGATATGTTCCTTTTTTAGTTCAGGTAGCCCAGAGATATGGTTAGTTTATTTCTCTGGACTCTGATCTGAGCAAATATTTCTTACTAGGTAGGGAACTGGCACTGACAATAATGGGGAAGAAAACTGAACACAATGCAGATGTTACCCTTTATTTTAATAATGCTTAAAACACTTAGGGCATACCCTCTTTTATCAATGTAAAGGGAGAAACTTTTGAAGTTCCGGAAATCGTCCCTTTCCGTCTCACTCACAATATGGTTAATGGAATGGGCCCAATGGGAACAGAAGGTCTCTTCCGAAGGGCTTGTGAAGTCACAATGAGGCTTATGCGCGATCAAAGGGAGCCTCTAATGAGGTATGGCAACTGCTTTTGGTACAAACTCTGAAAGAGCTGTCTGTAGTTTAAATATCTGAAACAGTAACTCCTGGTGAATATGCCAGTTCCAGTACATGCCTGTCATGCAGCTCAGTCATACTATGACATTTAGTTAAATGTAAAACAATATAAATATTCAGTGCTCTACTTTAGACTCCCATCAGTGTTCTTGTTTTTAAAAATAAATGTATTGTGTATCTTATCCTTTTTTTAAACTTTCTTTATTTAGTGTCTTAAAGACTTTTCTCCATGATCCTCTTGTGGAATGGAGTAAACCCATTAAAGGGAATACAAAAGCCCAGGTGAATGAAACTGGAGAAGTTGTCAATGAAAAGGTTAGTTTAAAACAAGCATAGCATTAAGGTATTCAAATGTCCGTTATGGCTGCAAGTTACGTATTTTCTAATTGTAACTTTAACATTCTTGTTTCAGGGTTTTTTGGTTTATTGTTGTTTGGAGTTTTTTGGGGTTTTTTTTCTTCTTTAGTTTAAAAATTCCTGTGGTTGTTTCTTATTGATTATCTCTGTGTTCATAATTTTTATCTATAAAGAGACTATTTATATTGATAGAAAACGTAATTTAGCTATTAAAGAACCAAACAAAATAGAGCCTATATGTCTTTAGTGTTACTAAATAAAGGACAGTATCAACAGAAGCAATAGGATAGGTCAAACTCTTGCTACCCCTCAATCTGACAGTTGCACTGTACTCCAGAGTTACAGTGATTGTAACATCTCGAGTCCTTTCCATGCATTTTCTGAGCTTTTCATGTGTGCCTTGTTACATGACAAGGAAGACTTGGTGAAAATTAGGATTACATATGTACTGTTTCTTTTGTAGCTGCTGATAAATTGTTCATCCAAAATACAGTTTGCACTACCTGTAATATTTGCTCTCTTTCCCCTTTTCAAAAGTTCTGATTTGCTGCTTCTTGCTTTAAAGGGAATATTTAGTGAAAGTAAGTATCTGTAATATCAGATAAAACTTAGGGAGTACTGAAAAACATGGGAGCTAAGATAAGGACAAGCTACGGTACTGAAGCTATATAACAAGACAGAACTTGCTATTTGAGCACAGAAAATATCCTGGTCTTCAGACAGTTACTAACCAGGCTATGTCTACAGAGCTTTTATTTTAGTTACAGGACCTCCCACATAGTTTTATACCTTAACTGGTTTTTATTGTATAGTTGCCAACATTATGCTTGAGCTTTAAAGGAAAATGTATAAATGGTGTCTACTTTAGTGGGCCCCAGAACAGCTCATTTTGAGTTGTTTCCCACACAACTTGTTATTAGACAGCTTCCTTTTCAGTTGCTCATAAATTTGGCCTGAATGTTTGAGACTAGGCATTTTCATGATTTTATCCAGAATTCCAAGAAAAAGGCTGGGGAAATTTTGCATTTATTTGAATGTAATTGTATCAAATAAAGCATTCTGACATTTTCAAATATATTTGTATAGCTTTTTCAGTCTTCTCTGGTAAGTTTTATCTGTAAAAATGTAAGACAAACGGTATTATTTAACTAACTATCCATTTTCAAGAGTTATTTTTAGAAATAGGTAACCTTTATTTTCAAAGTAACTGATGTAGACATCTGGATTTTGTATTAAGTTAACATACAGATTTCAAATGCATCCCAATAAATACTTTTTTTAAGAAGTGGAACTTCATGGATATTAATTTTTTTTTTCTTTTCCTTTGTTTTCAGGCCAAAACCCATGTCCTTGATATAGAACAACGACTGCAAGGTGTCATTAAGACTAGAAACAGAATAAAAGGATTACCCTTATCTATTGAAGGGCATGTTCATTACCTTATTCAAGAAGCAAGTGATGACAACCTTCTCTGCCAGATGTATATGGGCTGGGCTCCTTATATGTGAAATTTGTTCGTTTAGGAACAATTGAACTATTCACAAGCCGTGTAGCTATAATATTCCTAAGGGTATTAATCAGTGGTAACTGGTTACTAGTGTTGATTTCTGACTATAAGCAGCAGAACAGTCTTAGGCTCAATCCAAAATCTTTGTAAAATACATGATACACTTGCAAGTATGTTAAGAATACACTCATACATGCGTAAGGTGTTACGACTTATGTTTTGTATACATATAGAAAACAGTACATGGGAACTCCTTACAAATTAGACTGCAAATCTCTGCAAGTTTCTTAGTCTGACTATATGAAAAATTTTCACGATGTTAACATAATGCACTCTATAAAGTACTGTATATTTTTGTAAAGATTTTTCTTAGCTTACTTAAAGTTTTCTACTGATATGTCATAAAGGGTTCTTTCAACTTACTTTACCAATAGTTCAGGAGGTCTTTCTAAAAATAATTAGTATTTTGTTTCAGCAGTAGACCTTGAATTTTGTTTAACTTGGACTTCTTTTTCCGTGTGACCTGGCTGTATCTAGAAAAGCATTTGGGATCTTAAATCTTGCCATGAAGAAACTGATGCAGTGTTACAATGTACTGAAACTGTTACCTCCCTGAAGGAAATTAGACAAAGCTGGGAGTTAGAGGACCTTGAGAGTATGGGTGTCCCTCCGCTGTTATAGCGTCTGTGACTTTAACATATTCGAGTGCCTGAGTTGTGAACATGATCATCTCTTCCCTCCTTCTAAAAAATGTGGCTACAGGTAGTATTTTTGAGACTCCATTTCACAAAAAGTGTTTTGACATGGGTAAGAATACAGTAATTTGGCATGGTCAGCAGGCTTGTTCTAACTTACAAGCTATGCTTGCTTCTCTAGGCATCCAAATTGTAGGGAAAGGGACTGGGGGAGGGGCAGAATGGAGAAGAATTACACTGTTTTATCTTACAGTCGGTTATCATTAGAATCTTTGTCCAGTATCTTTGTTCTGAGAGACAAAGAACACTATTAGTGTTTGATTACAATGATGCTGTAAGTTTTGGTTCAGCTGCACTCCAGCCTCGTTGGAGAGTGTAAAATTAAATAATGTGTTTACAGTGGGTTTGTTGCTCTGGGCCACGAGTGGGTAATTTTCCACAAGCGTTGTCGCGGTCTCCAAACCGGGAGTGTTTATTTCTAAACAAGGCCTTCGGCAAGGGCAGGACGCTGGGCGGAGCGCTGCTCATGTGAGGGAGGGAGGGAGGGGTGTAGTCACCGGCCGCGCCGCTCTGCGCGCCGCTCTCGATGGTCGGCGCGGGGCGCTCTGCGGCGCGGGGCGCTCTGCGGCGCGGGCTGCCCGGCTGTCAGCGCTGCGCGCCGGAAGGAGGGCGGAGCGTGGCCCGCGCTTGTTTGGGTCCGGTGGAGCTGCGCGGGCGGCGGGGAGGTGGTCATGGGGGTGCCCAAGTTCTACCGGTGGATCTCGGAGCGGTATCCCTGCCTCAGTCAGGTGCTGAAGGAGCATCAGGTAAGCTGTGAGCGGAGCGCCACTGTCTGCCATGTGCCGAGGCGGAGGAGGAGGTTCTGCCTGGCCCCTCGGCGGGGTGAGGGAGGGGGCCTGGTCCCCCGTCCGGGCTTGCCTAGGCCAGGCTGGCGGGACTGCGCCTCAGCCGAGGCCGGCTCGCCGAGAGATGGGTAAGCATAGGGCGGGCGGCTGCGCCTCAGACTCACATCTCGAAGCGGCCGAAAGTCACGGGGTGTCGGCGGTCTGGCGGTTTCTGGGAAGAGGGCGAGGCTTTCGGTTCTCCCCGAAAGCCTCAATATTCTCCCCAAACTCACCGTGAGCGCGGAGCAGTGTCGGGAGCTTGCTGCCGGAGGCCAGCGGCGGATATTTGCGCTCTTTGTTACACGTAAGTAATGTTTTCGGAAGCACCCGAACCCGAAAGTGCGCTATTTGTCCAAGAATCGGCCCAGCCAGGTTCGGCTTCTGTGTCCCCTGCCCGGTCGACTGACTGCCCCGGGTCCTCAGCGCTCGGCGGCCCGACACCACTCCGTGCCAGACGGTCGGAGTTGCTTCGGTACCGGGCTCAGGAAAGTTATTGCTGGTGACGAGAAATAGCACAGTAATGACGCGGGACAAGTTTTACAGCTCTACTGCATTTCCTTGTTATTGTAGGAGTGGGACATTTTGTATTAGTAGCAAAACCAGAGGAGTTGTTAAAGCCTAAGAAGGGGAAGGCTCAAATAGTGCTTTTAAGAGGGAAAATGAGTCTTGTTTTCAGAGAAATCATGTTTGGTGTCAGTCATACATCAGCTCTTAACTTTTCGTTATCATTTTCAATTAGCATTATGGATGTTGTTTAATAGTCTGAATAAGGGTGCTCTGAAATGAGTTGGGTGATGATTGAAGGCGTGTTTGAGTGTTAGTATGTTTTTCCTAAACAGCATTTTAAAGGATTAAACAGCTGTTGTATCAATGTGTGTAAGATGTCCTGCACAAGTCATACCAAACCTGGATGTTTGATCCTTCTAGTTTGAAAGCAGTTTTCAAA
Source organism: Psittacus erithacus (assembly GCA_009867235.2). NCBI lineage: Eukaryota > Metazoa > Chordata > Aves > Psittaciformes > Psittacidae > Psittacus > Psittacus erithacus. The sequence goes on along the minus strand of WYDI02032613.1, from coordinate 113,591 downwards.
GCTTAGGTCTTTGCTTATGATTTATTGGCTTTCCCAGCTGTGTCTTATACTGTCTGTGTAGCAAGGCAGCAGCAGTGTATGCTGGCTTTTCAACCGTTTTGTTAAAAACCTGGGCTGCTCACTGAAATTTGGGCTAGCTTTAAACTTCTGCTGAATGAGTTAGTCTAATGAGGGGATTGTATCCATAATGTTTTCTGAAAGAGGCTGTTAGACCTTGTAAAATAAACAGAATGCACAACTCAACCTTACATGCTAATGTCATTGTCTAGTTAGTCTTTCTGAAGACTAAATGATGTTAGTTTCTATGGAATTCTTGCTCTCTAAACCAGAAAAGAAAACATCTAGATTGTTATCTGTGATACTAAGCTTCAGCAGTAGCACGCTTTAGCACAAGACATATGAGGAACATCTGAGGGAACTGGGGTTGTTTAGTCTGGAGAAGAGAAGGCTTAGGCTAGACTTTATCGCTCTACAAATATGTGGGAAGTCAGTCTCTTCTCCCAAGTAACAAGTGATAGGACAAGAGGAAATGGCCTCAAGCTGTGCCAGGGGAGGTTTAGATTGGATATTAGGAAAAATTTCTTCACAAAAAAGGTGGTCAGACATTGGAACAGGCTGCCCAGGGCAGCGGTGGAATCACCATCCTTGTAAGTGTTCAAAAACCGTGTAGATGAGGCCCTCAGTGATATCATTTAGTGGTGGACTTGGCAGTCTAGGAGTATTGGTTGGGTTTGATAATCTTAAAGGTCTTTTCCAATTTAGTTGATTCTGTCTAACCCCATTCTTCCTTTTTTCTGCCAGACCACTTGAATATACAGACTGACAGAAACCAGCATCTAGATTAGGTTTCTTGTTTGCTATTACAGAAAAAATTACCCAGAAAAAAGGCAATTCCTGTGTAAAACACATAATGATTTTTAGATCATATTGTAGCCATGCTTCTTAAAAGTTTGTTTTCCATATATATGTTGCATATGAAAGCTTTAGTTTTCATGTCTTTAGAATGTTGCCTGTGCAATGCCTCACACTTTTCTTATCTGAAAGTGATGCCTGTGTGGCTGATGTGGTGTTTGAGCGTGTTGAGAGCAGTTTGGATACTGAATTTGACTGCAGTGAAGATCATTATGCACAACAGAAGACAAGTTACTGAAAGTGACTCAAGGTCCTTCTCTATCCTGCCTGTTGTTTCTTTTCTTCGTCTGCTTTCTGAAACAGTTGTTTCTCTTGTGTCTGGATGTTTAAATACAAGTCCAGCAGCATACCTTTCAAAATTATGTAAAGATAAGTCAAGAGTAAATCATGAAAAGTTAGCAGTGCCTTTTTCAACTTGAAATGACGGGAGGATTTTTTATGTATAGTCATATTGGTGGATTAAAGAATAGATTCGTTTATTGCAAATAGCTGTTGTGCATGTTGGGTGGATTTTGGTAACAAAAAAAGATAAATAACGACCCTTTTGCTTCATACCTTTAACCATGTTTCTGCTCTGTATGTTGCTTGCGTACATCTGTTCAGCTGACTTGCTTCACTGGGAAAATAGTAATATCGGATTGCAAACCAATTAAGATATTCTTTGTCCATTGGTGTGCAGTAGGTTCCAGTGCTTCCCGCCTTAGCTTGTTTCCAGACTTCATTACTCTTGACTACACCTTGAGCAGTGATTACATTGCTTCAGCTGTCACCAAGTAGGCACTAACTGTGCTTTTGTAGATTCCAGAATTTGACAACTTATACCTGGACATGAATGGCATTATACATCAGTGTTCGCATCCAAATGATGATGATGTTCACTTCAGAATCTCAGAAGATAAGATTTTTGCTGACATTTTTCACTATTTGGAAGTACTGTTTCGCATCATTAAACCAAGGAAGGTTTTCTTCATGGCGGTTGATGGGGTAGCTCCAAGAGCAAAAATGAATCAGCAGCGTGGGAGACGTTTTAGGTGAGAATATTTGTTCTGACTCTGTCTTGAAGAGGGTAAATGCTTAAAAAAAAATTACTAAGCTGTGTGCCGTGAAAAGTAAAGTATGAGATTATGAGTGCTTTGACGGTAGCTTTAATTTTTAGATAAATGAGGATAATTACCTGTAAAATGGTAATACTTAAAACCAGAATTCCAAAAAGGAAAGTTTGCTTATTACTTAGATCTGTGTATGCAGGACTGGGGGGAAGCTATTTTTCATTAAATTTTCTGTGAAATCAATCTCCAATGACTTCATGACCTGTTGAGGATCTTTAGTATCTGTGAATGCTAATTCTAGACATGCTGCTTTGGTTACTATAATATGCCATGTTCTTTGACAGTCATAGAAGAAATTAAGTTTCTAATGAAACTGTGGTTTCTTTTTGATACCAGTTAGCAAGCTAGCTCATGTGCAGATTGCACATTGTTAAGGTTTATATTTTTTTGAGAGATGTGGAAGCTTCTTTGAAGACTGCTGTAAGGAAAGCAAGCCAGTGGTCAGACAGTACAGGGATGGTAAGTGAAAAGTGACAGAAGAAAACTCAGGGGAAGGAGCGGGAGAAAATATTTTCAAGCTGCAGAGTTTTTTGTGAGGTTTGGTTTTGGGTTTTTTAAAGGAAAAAAAGGAAGTTGAGAAGAAGAAATTAAGAAAGAGTTCTAAGTAGAAAATTAGAGTGGGAGAAGGACAAGAATCTAAGATACTGGTGGCTTCTCTTTTTCTGGTTCAAAAGTGTTTATGAAATCCTTGGCCAAGAAAAGCTAGGATATTTGCTTTGTTCTCCATTACTGGTGATGATAACTTGTTAGTTCACCCCTTCTACTCTTGTGATATTCCAAACTTGCTGCTTAATTTAACAATATTTTTAAATATAGCATTAACTACAACTATTGTTCTGATACAGTGTTTTCAGATACTTAGATCCTGAGTGTTCCTGCTTTCAACATTAATTTGCTTTTACTGTCCTCAGCCATTGAATGATCATCTTCGTAATCTAAATATTAACTGTATCTGAGTAATGACAGATTATCATCATTACTAGGGAAAAAAAGTTGCTTATAAGCCTTACAGTTGTGTGGGAAACAAGGTCATACTCTATCCAGGAATCAGTTTCTCTCCTTTTCCTAAACACTCTTAAAAATCAACTTATATATATTTTGTTAGTAAAGCTGCACTTTAAGATATTAATGTTTGAATGAGATGATTCTTTCTCTACTCCACTCTTCCAACCTTGTGTTGTTTTAGATCAGCCAAAGAGGCAGAGGACAAAATAAAAAAGGCATTAGAAAAGGGAGAAACTCTTCCAACAGAAGCCAGATTTGACTCCAACTGTATTACACCAGGTAAGATTATTTGTCAAGTATTTAAATTTAAAATGTTTAGATTTATGGTTTTGCGTCTATTTCCCTATCCTAAGGCACTTTTTTTTTTTTTTTAATTGGAGGACAAAATTGATGCAGGCTCAAGTTGAGAGCAGGAGTTTAAGTAACTTCTAATAGGACTGGAACGCTGTCTTACTCTAAAAATTTTTTTTAGATTGCAATGAAAAAAATGAATCTTCTTAGGAAGAAAAAACAGCTATTCCCTTCATCCTGTGCAGTTTTTTTACTTCTTGGGGTTTTGGGGTTGTTTTTTTGTTTGGTTGGTTGGTTGGTTTTGTTTGTTGGGGTGGGGAGGTTGTTTGGTTTTGGATGGGTTTTATTTGGTGTTTTTCTTGTTTTGGTGGTTTTTGTTTTGTTTTTGTGTTTTCATTAGTAATTTTGATATGTAAATATAGTTTTGAATGACTAGTGAAAAGTTTTGTGTGTAACTTTGATTTTTGTTTTCAGGAACTGAATTCATGGCCAGATTGCATGAGCATCTTAAGTACTTTGTAAATATGAAGATTTCCACAGACAAATCCTGGCAAGGAGTAACAGTTTACTTATCAGGCCATGAGGTCACTGTATTTTGTTAGTATTTTATTTTAAATAGATGTTTATTTGATAGAAAAAGGTTTACTGATGAATTTGTTGTTGTGGGGGGGGTTTTTGTGCAGACTCCAGGGGAAGGTGAGCATAAAATCATGGAGTTCATCAGATCAGAAAAAGCAAAGCCCCATCACGACCCAAACACAAGACACTGTCTCTATGGCTTAGATGCTGACTTGGTATGTGCAAATAAAATAATACAAACAACATAAGTTTATAAAGTATATTTTATGTTCTCCTAAGTGCACGGGGTTCTAAAATGAATGTTATTAAACAAGAGCGTAACTTTGTACTCTTGCAAACTTTTGAATTTGTAGTTAGAGAGCAGCAAAATTGCTTTATGCTGCTCAAATCTTGGATAAGTTAAAAAAATAATAATAAAGGTCTTTCTTTATAATAGATTATGCTGGGATTAACAAGTCATGAGGCACACTTTGCACTCTTAAGAGAAGAAGTCAGATTCGGTGGTAAAAAATCTCAAAGGTAAATTGGTTTAACTTCACTCTTTATACATGATGAAATTAAATCTAAAATATACTAGGTGACTAAACCAGTTGTTTGTTGTGTTTTGTTTTTTGCTTTTTTTTATTGTTTGCATACTAAATAAAGTCTTTGTTACTAAAATCCATGAAATCAAATTGTTAAATCATGCACTTAAATGAGTTTACATGGGAAAGTGTGTGCTGTCAGGACAGCTCATTAAAAAATCCGTAGAGCTTTGGTGTGTTGCACTTCTTTCTTCATATTATGAATGGAGCAGCCCAGGCTATACTAACACTGCTTCCGTTATTGTCTTATGCAGATATTAACTTTTTAAAATGTATTTATATCTTTGAGTTTTGTGCATATAAGTAAATTACTTGAGCAGTTACTAAAGTAAACTCTCTTAAAGTGGTTGCCCGAATGTTTTTATTCTGGATTTGCCCATTTGATCTAATTTGTGCACCATCATCAGTCAAAACAAAGTGATTTGTTCTAGAACTGACCATGTACATGGAGTTATAGAAGAATTAATTTTGTAGCTGCTGCTGTGACTTATGTCCCTTCTTTGAAGAATCATAAACATATATTTGGTGGATAAAGGAAGAGGGTGGGAGAGACAGAAACACACTTTTTTGATACATATAAAAAAAGTTTTTGGATAAGACATGCAAATGTTTAGATAAATGCATGATTTTTCTGATAATGTATTTTTTGTGAAGGACAAGATGATGCACATCAGAAGTAAGTATTCAGTCTTCTGGAGTCGACTTTTCGCTAATATTCATTGTCTTGGCAGTGTTGGCATGTAACACTGTAATATTTTTAAAAGACCTTAAGTGTAATCAAAGAAGAATGTTGGTTTCCTCTTTTTTATAAAAATAAAATTGTGACAACTTTTTGAGGAATTGGGATTAATTAAATTAAGTATGAAATCAAAGGGAAGTTGTCTTCCCCCCTGCATCCCTCTCCCAGCATTGCTCCATGTTTGGCTCCTGTTGAAATTTCTGGATAATATTGCTTATTACAGGAATTTACTTCTGGAAGTTACAGGAATTGCCTTCTGTCAATATTGTCATTTTTATGAATACTTTCAATTGGAAATCTGAAAATGCTAAAAATGCATGCAAATTAACATCTGTCAGCAACTTCTTGATTGAGAGAAATTATTTATTTTTTCAGGATTTTCAGGTCTAGTGAGCGAAGGCTAAGGGGCAAAACATCTCTAGTCTTAGAGCACCAACCTGGATTTGGCAATGTTCTTTAATACCAATGTGAAAATTATATTTTAAAAGTGACAGAATTAGGCCTAAACCTCTTTGTAGTTTAGAATTCATTTTAGTGATCTTCATATAAACTTGTATATCACACATATCTTCCTCAGAGGATTTTGGCCAAAATCTGCTTTGTATGTGCGAATACACAAGTATTTCTGTTGGTTTGTCATTGGAGGTGGTCCCAGCTGGTTATAGTATCTACAAGGTGAAATAGTCCTTTATGAAATTAAAAATACATCAGTCTTGAGCTCACTAATCTTTTGGTGTAGGTATTAACTGATTTTGGCCTAATGTTGGAGTACATATTAAGTAATTCTAGTGAAGAGGAAAAGAAGGCAGAATATATCTTGACTAATCTATGCCATAAACAGTACGTTAGTAATTTTTTCTGGTGCTGAGTTGAAGCCACCAAATACATATGTAGCGTCTTTAATTTGAGCATATTCTTTTCTTACAAGAAGCGTTTCAAGTTACTGCAAATGTAACCAGCAAATTTAAACATGAATCTCTATACTCTGTGTGTGCTCAGACTAGTTCTGAAATACCTTGAAATTTATTTGCTTTGGTGCAAAGTTAGGTTAGGCTGTCCCTTTTTGGACAGCATGATAATTGCTTGGGAAATAGTTAATGAAACATGGAACTTGACAAAGCTGCCCTGCTTTCTCTAAGCTAGCTGTTTTCCATGCAGTGCAGTCACATTTGTTTAGAAGGTTCTACTGCAAAATTTTATTTAACCAGATGAATCCTAAACCAGATTCAAACAAACGTTTATATATTTCTTCTGCAAAGATTTCATCCCAGTAAGATTACTTGGTTTTAGATAACCTTGGACTTATTAAATACTCATATTGAAAGTGTGTTTATAAATAATTTAACTTAATGTTTTGAATAATTTACAGAGCATGTGCCCCAGAGGAAACCACATTTCATTTACTGCATTTATCGCTTATGAGAGAATATATTGATTATGAATTTTCACCTGTAAAAGTAAGTTTTAATAGAGCTGTGACTGTGAAAACGTGTGAGGTATTTTTGTGTGAACATGATAATAAAAATTATACTGCTGTGTTTTGGTTTTTTTGTTTGTTTTTTTTTTTTCTTCCCCTCCCCACCCCCACCCCCCACCAGGACAAGATTTCCTTTGACTACGATATTGAAAGGATAATAGATGATTGGATCTTAATGGGTTTCCTTGTAGGAAATGATTTTATTCCTCATCTACCTCATTTACACATTAATCATGATGCACTGCCGCTACTTTATAGAACATACATGGCTATCTTGCCAGAACTGGGAGGTAAGAATACTTCGTGCAGTTGTGGAAAGTAGAAATATTAACATTCCTGCTTTAATATTTATTGACCTTTTTAACCATGTTAGAATGTTTAGCGTTTCTAACACTTTTTTTAGACAGCCAGCAAAATTACATTCTATTATCTATAGGGCATTTAAATTGAAATTTTAGAATTGTTTATTTAAAACCCATACTTTGTTTTCCCAATAGGTTACATAAATGAGAATGGACACCTGAATTTAAAACGCTTTGAGAAATATCTTGCAAGATTGTCAGATGTGAGTAACTTCAAAATTGCACTGTATAGAATGGTATAGTCTGTTGACTGTTAACCTCAGTGTGGTGCCCTAAAATACACCATGCTTTAGTTTTAATGAACTGTTTAAAGACTGAGTTATACAAGTGGTTCAGTCAGCTGTTTTATCATTTAAATGATGGAGTCCAATCAGCTTCTGTCTGAACTTCTAAGAGGAAAAAGGTTAAATCGTTAATCTGTCTTTTAGCTAGTATCTTGTAGTAATGCAAGTCAAACAAGGATTTACCTCATTTGAGTAATGAGGGACAGCCCTATCTTCTGATTCTTGGGTGGAAGCATGTAAGTGTTGGGTATGTGGCACCCAAACCTTATATATGTTTTACTGCTTCTAGAGTTAATAGTGAAATGGGGAAGTTATCTAGCTACTTTTATTACACAATGCTGCCTTACTGAAAGAAAAAAATATGGCTTGGATGTATGTTATGTATCATTAAGAAAAAAGTATTTTTAATACTAATCTATTGGTTTAATTGTAGCTCTAGGCCACACTGTTTATGTACAGATGCCTCCAGATGTAACCTAATGCATGTACTATGAAGGTGTTGTTAATTTAGCACTCTAAATTTGCCATCCGTCAAGTATTTCTAAACTTTAATCTTCCTGTACAGTTTGATCGTGAACACTTCAGTGAAGTCTTTGTAGACCTAAAATGGTTTGAAAGTAAAGTAGGCAATAAATACCTCAACGAGGCAGCTGGTATTGCAGCAGAGGAAGCCAGAAAAATTAAACAAAAGAAACAAAAGGTTAGTATTCTGAATGTGCAGTTTTAGAACTATGAATGTTACTTATTGTAAATCAGTAACTTGATTTTGGACAAATTACATGTCATAAACCTCTGTGTTGAGGCCTCTGTGTTGAGGTTTTTCTGAGATCAAAAATTATAGTAAAATGTAACATCTGGGGAACTACCTGTATGCATTGCTGGTTGTGAGTGATAAAATGGTTAAATCAAGGTCAGGTTCTTAGGATTTTTGAAATCTTCTAAACCCATAATTTAAAGCTTTATGTCAATTTCTCTCTTCTCAACTTCAGCAAAACTTACTTTTGGGTGAGTTATGGTCAAACTTGCTATGCTTTGTAAATTTACTTTTCATTGCATAGCCTGTTGTCAATTTTATGTATTTCAGATACAGTGATGGATCATTCATGCATGTGTTGGTACTGGCCAACTATTTGACAATGAATAGATAAATAGGAATTTCATTGGTGTGAACTATCTCAGATTAAACTTGCAATTCTAGCTATAACTGGTTAATGAGGAGCAGCACCTTTCTCTGTACCTTAACTCTGCCCCACTGTCATGTTCCTCACCACCACCTCCATTGGCTATCTTCCAGTATATGCCTTCAGCAGAGTGTGGAGTAGCAGCAGGAAATCCCTCCAAGATTAATCTGTGTCCTGGGTTCAGCAGTAGCAGTCATTTTTCTCCTTCTTAGTAGCTGGTGCAGTGCTGTGTTTTTGACTTTCAGCGTGGGAACAGCGCTGATAACACTGTTTTTAGTTGCTGCTCAGTAATGTTTACTCTGATCAAGGACTTTCTGAGCCTCATGCTCTGCCAGGGAGGAGGGGAAGCCTGGAGGAAGTAAAGACAGGACACCTGACCTAAACTAGCCAAAGAGGTCTTCCATACCACAGTATGTCATGCCCAGTATATAAACTAGGGGCAGTTACCCGGAAGGGTTAGGTTACTGCTCGGGTCAGGCTGGGTATCGGTCGGCGGGTGATGAGCGATTGTATTCTCTTCCCTTGTTATTTCCCTTATCATCATCATTATTATTATTGGTGGTAGCAGCAGTGGTTTGTGTTATACCTTAGTTACTGGACTGCTCTTATCTCAACCCATGGGAGTTAGATTCTTTCAATTCTCCTTCCCGTCCTTCCGGGAGCAGGGAGAGGAAGCGGGGGAGTGAGCAAGCGGCTGCGTGGTTCTGGGTTGCCAGCTGGGCTTAAACCACGACACACTGAGTATCATTATCCTGTTCTTTAGTGAAGTTTGTGGTTTGTAAGAACAAGATGTTAGCTCTTTATTTAATAAGGTATCTTGTTTGTGGTTGCTTTCTTATTTACTTGAGAAGTTTGTAGCAGTCGTATAGTATTAGCTATCTATCTTGACTGATCCTTTGAATGGCAGTAACAGTCAGGAGCTTGCCTATCTCAGGTACAGGTGAAGAATCTGCTTATTGAAAGCTACTCAGTGCTGTACACAAAAGACAGCGTGAGAATGAAGTGAATATTTGGCTTGTTTGACACTCTAAAACAAGATTTCATGTGTCCTTACTTCCCACAACAGTCATATGAGCTCTTAAAAATTTACTCATGAAAAACCTGACTGCATACTGGTGCTGTAGCACAATGCATGAGGTAGGTAAAAATCCTTAAATATGTACTACACAGTTTTGGAAACAGTAGTATTTTGGAAAACAAATCTTCAGATATTTTATAAAGGTAGTCCAGATTTTATTTGGGCCTTCTGCTTTGTGTGGTCTGTCCTTTTTTCATATAAAATAATTTTCCTTAGGCAACTACAAAAGAAGGAAATGTAGTGGGGTTTATATTAAATAATGTTTGAACATCTTGATTATAACATTCTAAGTTGCAGATTATATGCTTGTAAATGAGGTTTGTGCATTTTATTCTGTCTCTTTACTTTATCTCAAATACTAATTTAATAGGCTCAGGAAAACTCCATATGTTTGGCTGCTTTTGAAAAAAATGAAGGTGAAGTGGCCCGTAAAAGTAAGTGCAAGTAATTTTTCAATATACATATTACAAAAGAGAACTTTTTTAATTTCTGTATAGTCTTAGAAGATCTGTAAGAATTCTGTGTCAGAAATTACCTTAATCTAAATGGAAGAATTAATGTAGTCAGCTTTTGGTAAATGGAACTGCACATCACTGGCTTATGGTGAGAGGGAATGGGGCTAAAGCTTTTGAAGTGCTTCTTCCCTGATCAGTATTTTTATGATGCTTAGGTAAATTGTTATACAAGTGGGGATAAATGAATAGATTTTTATATGGCTTTGGGGTTTTCGATTGTGTGAGTTGTTTTTAAACTCGTTTCACTTGTAGGAAATGTCTTTTGTTCATGTTATGAAATTTAAGGTAAAAAATGTATAAATACTACTCCATGATATAAGATGTTGCTGGAAAAAGGCTAAATTTTAAATTTATTTTAATGTGTTATTTTCTGAAAGCTTATATTTTCTTTTCTGTTCTGTAATTTGGCTACAAAACAGGTTGCCAGTCTTTAAAGAATAAAGAAAGTTCCAGACTCGCTCTGTGTAAAGATTTTGATTGATTGTTTCGTAGTACTTCAGTGCAAGGAAGTCAAAACTGAAAGTCTTCAACCTTACTGTAGTAGAGAAGTGAATGTTCATTCTTTTCTTGTCATGACTGCTTTTCAGCTGTAGTGGAAGATGAACCAGAAGATGATGATTTGTTTGAAACTGAATTTAGGCAATACAAAAGAACTTACTACATGACTAAAATGGGTGTAGAAGTAGTTTCTGAGTAAGTGTATGGTTTTTTGTGGGTTTTTTGCCTTTTTGTGTGTGTGTGTGTTGTTTTTCTTTTTCTGTTTTTAAACACCAAAGTCCTTACATATGTCTAATACAAGACAGAATTTTCATCCATGTTAAAAGCACAGAACGAATGCAGTGTACTGCATTGGTGATGCTTTTGGCTAATGCAATAAGAGCTGCAAGCCAAGTTTTCTGTAACAAGTATGTGAGGACCAGAAAGAAAAATTCAATTAGTATTCTATCAATCTGGAAAACTATGGTCTTATTAGGTTTCCCAGATGCTCTATTTTTTTTCCTACTTACAGGGTGCTAAGTAATTTTTATATACTAATGAAAATGAGGAATACTAGTAAACATCTTTCTTTCTCCTTTGAAGTGACTTCTTGGCTGATCAAGCTGAATGTTATGTCCAGGCAATACAATGGATTTTACATTATTATTACCATGGAGTTCAGTCATGGAGCTGGTAAGAAAAATTGTCAACTGAGAAATTGTTTCACCTTGTATGCTTGGAACATTTAATGCAGTTTGGTTTTCTCTGATCAGTGAACATTACTGTGCTAAAACTGAGTAACTTCAGAGATTTTTTTTTCCCCTGCAGGTATTATCCTTATCATTATGCTCCTTATCTGTCAGATATTCGCAACATAGGTGAATTCAAAATGAAATTTGAACTGGGAAAACCTTTCATGCCATTTGAACAGCTTCTTGCTGTACTTCCAGCAGCTAGCAAAGATCTACTACCTAAATGCTACCAGGTAGGATTTAGAATTAAATTTCACTTATCTACTGTTTACTGGTTGCCTGTTTTATTCTGAAGTAGCTCTTTTCTGGTTATTTTTGCATGTCCTCTTAATTATATTCTACCTCCAAATTTTAGGTGTAAGGTGAAATACTTCTTACTATTCTTAAGTATATTGTAGAGTTAGTAATAATTAGCAAGTTTTCCGTTTGCGAAGCAATTCCATACTAGCATATTTAGGTGATGAATGTTAAATTCCTATTCAGCTTTGAATTGGTTTTAATACCAGCCTACCTCTATCTCTTCCTAGCCTTATTGCTAATTTGTCTCTGGTATTATTTAATTTCAATATTGTATTTTCCTAGCATTTGATGATCAGTCAAGACTCTCCCATTATAGAGTATTATCCACCAGACTTTAAAACTGACCTAAATGGAAAACAGCAAGAATGGGAAGCTGTAGTATTAATCCCATTTATTGATGAGGTAAGTTCTTTCAAATCCTGCTCTCTATAAAAGCTTTGTAACAAAGTGCTAAACTTTTTAATTAATCAGCAGTTAGAGATGCAATTAAATGGAAGCTTAAGTTAATACTTGATAAGACCACAGAAAAATATTAATGTTTGCTGCCAGGATTACCACAAGCAAAGTTAGCTTCAAGTGGCAGAAGCCTTAAGGCTGTGGAGTTTTTGTTGTTTGTTCACGTTTTTAATCAGCTACTCAAATACTTAGTTTCATATTCTTTGAGGAGGAAAAAAAATATAAATACATAAAAAGAAAAATAAGAGGGGAAAAAAAAAAAAAGAAACACTTGGACAGGAAATAAACCCCAGGCTTTTTACAGAAAATCTCTTCACGTGAACACCAGTAAATGGGTAGAAGATATTAAGTACAAATCAAACAGTAAAAAGGAGAGGAAAAAAATGTGACATTTTCCTTTTGTAGATAGGATAATATTATATATGTTGTTGTAATATCTTTTTTCACATTAAATTTGAGTACATCAGTGTGGATGAAAATAAAAGTGCAGATTAGATGTTAGAGTATATACAGGTGGTGGCATGTGCCTATCAGTTGTTTCCACAGTTTGCAGTGAAAAGTTGGCATGACTTAGTCTTCTCACAAAAGGCAACCGTTGCTACTTGAATAACATGTAAGTTTTTGAAGATTTTTTCAACAGTTACTTTGTAGAATTTTATTATAACATTTAAAATCTTTTTAATATTTCTTTATATGTTAAATGTAAAAGGCAAAATATGGCTAGCTTTTGGAAACCATATTTGCAAAAAGGTAATCTGTATTCTCCAAAGTCATTCCATTGGAATTATTCTATTTTTATTACAGAGCTGGGACACAAGGAAAGGTGAGGCTGCAATTAGAAACTTAGTGTATTAGTCAAAAAAGTGCAGGTATCCGCTTACCCACAGTAGATGTTTCCATGCTAATTTTTGTTCCCAGTTTCATGTATGCTAATTTCTCTAAAATTTAGAAACGACTGCTGCTGGCCATGGAATCCTGTAATAAGTGCCTAAAAGAAGAGGAGAAACGAAGAAATACTCACAGTGCTTGCTTAATGTACTGGTATGATAAAGATGTAGAGTTTCAGTACATGTCACCATGGCCTGAGAAATTCCCTGCAATAGAAAGATGTCACACAAGGTAAAACTGGCATAACTGTTTTAGAGTGCACTAAAAGTAGGTAGAATACTTCTATTAGCTTTTTAACCAAAGCTTGTGTGTGCCAGTATATGCACTGAAAAAAAGTAAAATGTTGAATTATATATTACCTTTATGGATGGCATGGTAAAAGTGTTTAGAATTAATTTGTTTGGTAAAAGTGTTTGTCCCTTCAAACACACTTTGCCCAATAGAGCAACCAATGCTAAGTCAGCAAGAACACTGGAAGAGAATTACTAAACTTTGTATGACACAGAAGATGAAAGACTGATACAGCTACCTGATAATAGTGACAATTTATCAGCATGCTAATTCCAGAGCATTTGTAAAAAAAATGAAAGCATTAGGATGCAGTGCACAGTTGGACGCTACTATGTGTTTCACCTTTCTTTCATGGAAAGTAGCCAGCTTTATATAACGCAGGCTGAGGTTTTACGAATAAATGAAAATCTAACCTTGATAGTAGTCAAACTTAAAGCATAATAGAGGAGGAACGCCTGTTGCAGGATTACACTCAGTGGAGAATTAATAGTTGTAAAGATGAGTGATACCATATAGAACCATTGCAGTCAAGAATTTGACAATAACAGTGAATTAAAATGGTGAGATTGGGACATACTGTGGCTTGATGTTTTGTCTTTTTCTTAATGAGTAGTGTCTTTCCAGCAATAGCACAATGGTTTGTAGAGATTCCAAGTGACTTAAGTTAATTGACACCCTACAGAAAAATCAAAGCATTGGTCAATTAAGGAGTGTTTGAATGAGTAATGAGAGTTTCTAGAGCCAACGGTCAATCTGTTTGAGCAAACATTGTGCAACTTGTGTTTTAGGTATAAAACAATACCTTTGGATGCTTGGCATGTAGAAATAACCCACAATAAGATAACTAAAATCAACAAGAGTGCATTGTATTTTTGTGGATTTCCTACTTTAAAGCACATTAAGCATAAGGTAAAAGTTTCTCTCTTCTGTTTTCCATTGTATTTAATAGACAGCTATGTAAGAATTCCAGTAAGTTTTATGTGCTGTTTTGTTTTTACACAGTTCTATCTTAGAAAAAGTGGTGTACAGGTGTTTCAGCAAAGCAGCCATGGAGAGAACATGATGCTAGAAATCATAGCTAATGGGAGCTCAAAAGAACAGGTAAGCAGTCAGCTCCTAACAAAACAAAAAAAAACCAAACAAAAATCCCCCCAACAAAACAAGACCCCAAAAAACCAACTTGTCATAATATCATGGGTTCAGCAGTAGCAGTCATTTTTTCTCCTTCTTAGTGGCTGGTGCAGCACTGTGTTTCTAACTTTCAGC
>WYDI02032613.1:0-98945 GCA_009867235.2 Psittacus erithacus | reverse complement strand
GGAAGGACAGGTTGTGGGGGGAAAACAAGCAGGCTACATGCTTTGTCTAATTTACGAATAAGCTTAAACCACAACACATAAAAACACTGATTTGTTAAATAGTCAGATTTGAAATTTTGGGGGTTTATATCTTGTATTATAGGAAAAAAATGTTTTTAGAGTAGTATAAAAGAAGTTTGTGAAAAATGTTTAAACCCAAGCATTTCTTAAAGAGTAGTTAATATATTGAATAGTTAATGTAAAAGAATGTATTTAGTTATTTAGTAAAACTGTATTTACCTAGTAATGCTTGATTTCAAAATGAGCTTTATGTCTAACTTGTTAAAATTAAATTAATAGAAAGGAAGATGAAGTATGACTGTATGCTCAAGGCCATAGAATTAATTGATGGAGTAAGCACTATGGAGCTGTTAACTCCCAGCCCAAAGTGGAGACATTAGATGATAGTATTCTGAATATGTATTTTGAAAACATCAGCCAAATCAGTTCACTGAAAACATCAATGTTACTAGTTCACACTGAAAGCTTTTGTGGACTATCAAAGTCAGTAGTAAAAAGTAAAGCTCATTAGGATTACAATGCTATGTTTGTGTGGAGAACAGTCTCAAATTTTGGGAATCTGCTGAAAGATTTAAGTTTGTCTTGACTTCAGAATACTGCATTACAGACTCCTTAGTAGAGTTTCTGGCATTTCTATGTGGTAGCCATCAGATGTTTGCAGGTAAGGAGTTGGTGAGACTCACTCCTGACTAATTAATAGTTAGAAATGGTATGAATGCAAGGAAGCAGTCTCCAGACCGGTGCCCCTTGTTTTTTGTGTAGCTGAGTATATAGACACTTTTTCATTTTTTGTCAATCCCTTTTCATCAACAAAGCATACTTAACACCTTCCACTTAAATAAGACTGTTTAGAGGAATTAGAGGAAAGAGTTGATGCAGAGACATAAAGAATAAAAATGTATTTTTTTTTTATCCTTTAAAAGCCAGCTGCATGTAGTAATCAAAAGTATCAAGTAAAAAAAGACAAATCTGGGAAAAGAAAAAAGTTTCAGAGTTAAATAAATAAAACGAGGAAAGAAGAGAGGAGAAAAATGACAAGATAGGATTTTACAGGAGAGAGTTAGGGAGAGTTAATATAAGTACTTGGCAGACATAATTATATAAGCCAAAGCAATACATTTAAAGTAGTAAAAACTCATTGAAAAAAACAACATAATGTGAGACTAAAATTACAGGTGCTGGTTAAATTCAGGACGTAAGTGCTGTTTCTTTAGTTTAGTGAGATACAAAAGTAAAATCTACCGTAAAAAATATTCTGTTAATTTCAAATTGTTAGTTTGATCATTGTGTCCCACAGACACAAATAGTTCTCAGTGACTTAACAAAAAAGTACATAGTAAGTCTATACCAGAAATGTAAATCAATCCAGGTCTTACCACTAACATATGCTACACGTAAAGAGCCACGATTGGAATATGATACTTTGTCCTAACAAATGAAATATGATTTTCCATGTCGAATAAGAGATTGTTATATGTGTCAAAATATAATTTAATAAGCTAAAATGAGCTTTTTATTCTGAAAGAAAACCTGTTCTTTAACTAGGGTGGCTTTTATTGGAAAAACAGTTTGAAAAGACTTTAACAGAAATCTTTTAGTATGTTGAACTATTAGTAACTTCTGGTTGTTTGGATTTTTTTCAGGTAGTAGAAAATGTTGCCAGTTCAGTACTCGGAAAACGTGTTTTCGTTAACTGGCCGCACCTTGAAGAAGCCAGAGTTGTTGCTGTGTCAGATGGAGAGACTAAGTAAGAGACATCTCATAGATTGTTGTTTGTCATCTGTATTATTTTATTCAAAACAAGTTCTTAGGCTGCACAAGAGTTTTGGGTTGGTTTGGGGTTTTTTTGTTGTTTTTTTTTTTTTTTTTTTTGCAATACTTGCTAACAGTGAGTTAGTCCAGATATATTAAAGGTTGCTTGGTGGAAGAACCTTTAGCATTGTTCTGAGATTTGGTTATCTCTGTAGAAGTCTGATCCTTCAGTATTTTGCTATTGACGTAGAAGTTTGGGAGAGATCCTTCTTAACTTTGAGAAGGAAAATGCATATACAGCAATCCACACAGAATTAATGTTAAAGAGAACATTTCTACACATTCTTCTTTTCAGCATATGCACTGGTATTTTTTTTATAAAAAATATGCCATGTGGTCTGTTGTGTAAGGAGTTGAGAAAACGGTGCTTCAAGTTTTCATGTCAAGTGATTTCTAACTATTCTAAGTTTTGCTCACAACTGGTTATGTCTAGATTAATCTCACCTGCTTAAATTCATACTTGTCATAATATTTTCAAGGTTTTATTTGGAAGAACCACACAGCACACAGAAGCTTTACATGGGAAGTGCAGTGCCCCCAACTAAAGTTGCATATGTTGGAGATAAGGAACAGAGCACCTGGTTCAAAGACATTCAAGGCATTTCAGAGCAGTAAGTAACTTTGCAAATCAAGTGTAACTTTGAATTTCATAGCTTAAAGATGCTTTATTTGATGTATTACAGACATAAGTAGCAGAGAAAAGCTGCTGCAATTTGAAAAAAAAAAAAAAAATACAACACCAAAACCAAAAAGCCAGCAAAACAAAAAACCCAGACAAAAAAACACCAAAACCCACCACAGACACAAAAACACCAAACTGACAAAACAGTTTATGCTGAAATTTCAGAATACATGGAGTTAGTTTCTAGGTATTTAAAGTTAGGTGTGTTACAAAAGAATTCTCAAATGAATGACTTTCAGTGTTTACTCTCCCATTCAATTTTCTGTTCTGGTCTTAGTAATAATCTTCAGTTGTAGAAGGTATATAGAATAGAGTCATACAGTATCTCGTTACAACTTCAACAGCTTAGCATTGTTAACTTTGAATATAACTCTTGCTTTTCTAGAGTGTAGGTGCCCAGTGGAGCACAACTGAGTTATAGAAACTTGCCATTTTATTAGCTGTCGTTTGAGTTAACTGCCTTAATTACCCCAACACTTCCCACTTTAAAGGTACAAATGTGTTTAAATTAACACACTTGGCTGTGTGGTGGTGGTTGTGCAGCTGCCATGTATAAGCAGTTGGTTAAGCTGTTTATTCTGGGCATTTTTATAAAATGGGAAGCAAACTATTGGAATAATTTTGTTGTTTATTATATTTCAAGCAATTAATTCTGTCTTCTCCGTTGAGTTCTGTTTATTGTAATCAAACTAAATGTTCTGCTTTGTATTCAGCTATCAGAGAAGAAAGGGAATAATTATTCACGAAACATCGATAGTTGTATATGCTCAGCTACTCACTGGTAATAGATATCACCTGAAACAAAATGGAGAAGTTTATTTGGAGAAGCAGTGGTCAAAACAAGTTCTTCCTTTTGTTTACCAAACTGTTGTCAAGGTAAATACTGAAGGTGCATGTAGCACCTTATTCTGTTGAGAGTAAACAGAGGAAAGAGTATATGTTCCCTTAAAACAAAAGAATGGACAAAAGTAAACAAATTAATGCAGTTTATTGTATTAAAAAGCATAACATGCTTAGGCAAGTATTTAGTCATGAAATTTGGGACAAAATTTGCACAGTTCAGCAATTTAATTAAAAAAATACCTTTTGTCATGTTTTTACTGATGGTATTTTGAATGAAGTGCGCGGTTAGTGGTGCTCAACTATGCTATTAGAGTAGTATAGTTGCTTGTGTAACAATATTTGTAATATAGCATTAACTTCTTTGCCTTTGAATTATTTCAGATTCAGATGTTTTAGAATAAGTGTGTATTTAGATGAACTTCTTAATTATTCTACTGTAATCTGATGATACTTAACATTATCAATTTTGTCTTTTTATGTAGGATATCAAAGCCTTTGACTCTCATTTTTCAAAAATCAGAACTTTGGATGACTTATTTCCTCCTGGGAGTGCAGCCTTTATGCTGGGATCTCCTTACTATGGCTGCATGGGAGAAGTTAGTTCCAATCATTTCTTTTTCCATTTTTTTTTTTCCTAGACTTTGTTATTTACAAGCCTAAAATAATAAAAATATGTTCTGTGGTAGCAGTGGTCACTTGCTAGCTGAAATTTCAAATCAAAGATTCCCTCATGGCTTAGTCAGAGGAGGAGGGAGTTCTGCTTTCCCTATCACTGTTACATAGCAAGAAAAAGGTAGCACAGCTTGAGTGTGTGATTATTTTTAGTGATTATTTGGGATAATTTGCAATGCACAAAGTTCCCATTTTGGACCTGTTTTAGTTATTGATGCTTTTAATGCTGTTAGGTTGCCTTTCTGAGGATGCGCTGCACAGATGAATGTCAGATGATGTATCCCAAAGTATCTCTGTGATTAGTGCAGCAGAATTATTTACAAAGTATCCAGAGACTGCTGGTTTTAAGTAACATTTTTAATGTGTATTTCTCTCCAAGGTTCAAGATTCAGGTGATGTGATCACAGAAGGTAGAATTCGCGTCGTCTTCAATGTTCCGTGTGAACCCCAGCTTGATCCTTTAATACAGAACCAGCATGTAAGTATTTCTGGTTTTCTAGTAGAAGTTTAAAAAATCTGCCAAATAGATTTTGCAGTGGTAAATGTCTTTAAGGGTTGCTTCCATATCATTCATTTGCTCTTTGTATAAAAATCATTATCCTTTGGGAATTGCCAATATTTTTCGTTTGTTTGTTTTAAAGAAATATTCTGTGAAATACAATCCTGCATATGTTTTGGCCAGCCGTCTTGGAGTAAGTGGATATCTTGTCTCCAGATTTACAGGGAGTATCTTTATTGGAAGAGGATCAAAGAAAAAGTAAGTTCTATTTATGAGTTTTGAGTGTAGAAAAGCTTCTGAATTCTAATACAACTCTACCTAATTTCTGGTATGTTTAAGTGTTGTGCTTATCAAGCATATAACAGTTTTGTGATGTGAAGCTTTCTTTAAAGTAGATTTTCTGTGAACTAAATTCATATGCAGTGTTTTTCTCTCCTGTCATAAACTCCCTAATTTTGGTTTACTGGAGAGTTGTTCTGTAGGCTTTAGTATTGTGAAAGACATGAAAGACATTAATTGACTTTCCTGGTTAGCTATTTATGTAATTAAAGCAAGAGCTTGAATTTATTTTGCCACACTGAGAATAAAAAGTGGAATTGGGAACTAATTTCATTGTACTTAACGTTACTGTTGGTATAAAATGATTATAATTGTACCTGTATTTTTTTTTAAGAAGTAGCTAAGACTAAAACTGCTTTTTATATACAGACACACACACACATATATATACACATATACATACATATATATATATGTGTATATATATACAAAAAAGGGAAGTAATCCCTATAGTTTTATGAATGTCAGAATTGTGGTTTCCTATGACAACTCACTAAGGAAGTGGTTGATGCATGAGCATCTTCTTTGTTTTAACATATACATTTGCTCCCCAGTGGTTGTTCAGGGGTGTCCATCTACGTTTTGGTAAATGTCAGGTAGGCTGTGGTTGATTAGGTCTCTGTTAAGGAAGATGGGTAAAATATTCCCTACCTTCCTTTGCAATAAGGTTTGGATGTGCATGTGGAAAGTTACCATAGCACAGCGTGTGTCCTGTAACATTTACAGCTGACACAATGCTAACAAGTAAACAATAAAATGAATTTAATTTTAATTTTATTGTGGTTTAAGGCTGAAGATGTGTGTTTTTGTTTTCTAATGTATACACACACATTTTTATTACTGGAAGTTAATAAACTTTTTTTTGCTTCCAGTCCGCATGGAGAACAAAAAGCAAATGTGGGACTAAACCTGAAGTTCAATAAGAAGAATGAAGAAGTTCCTGGCTATACTAAGAAAGTTGGAAATGAATGGACGTATTCTTCTGCAGTAGAACAACTACTTGCTGAGTATTTAGAAAGGTAAATATTGGATACAAATTTCATCCAAATTATTCACCTTTGGATTTTGTCCTCTGAACACACATCTTCTAAGAGCTAGTGAGTTTGCTTTTGGAGATGGTTTATTTTTTTCTTTCCAGGGAGAAGCATATTTTGGGTAGAGTAATTCTGTCAGCAGCTTACCCTTGACAAATGCACAGTAGGACACTAAATTAACCAAAAAATTATTTCTCTGGCCTCCACAAATTTTGAAGCTCGTCCGAGTTTGTTTTGATTAGGCTTCTTTGTGGTCTGTGCTGACGTGAAACTAAATTTATCTTCTGTTCATTCATTTTTTAGAGTTCCTGAACTATTCAGTTATATAGCCAAGAATAGCCAGGAAGATATCTTCTATGAAGATGACATTTGGCCTGGAGAGGATGAGAATGGGTAAGCCTTTTTCCTATTTCCTGCCACCCCTAGGATAAGTAAAATAAAGACTGACAACATTATGAAGTTGGTGGTTATCAAGTAGTGGTTGTTATGTAACTGTAACTGCTATTTCTTGAGCAACATGACTTTAGTGATGACTGAAAAAAATATCAGACTGTTGTACATTGTAGTTGTGGAGTTCAGGTCTTTGTCAGACTCCTATCTCAAGTCTGATAAGTGAGAAATCTAATTTCCAGTGGCTACTTCATGATTCTTGCTTTTAAAGTACCCCTCAATAAGCATAGTTATGAATAATGACAAAAATCACCAAAAGATCATTTTTGGAAAATAAGCAATGATTATTTCAATTGTTTAAGATCACTTCAAATTTGAAAAATAGCATGTTCAGAATTCAAAGTATTTTGTGCATTTTAAGTATGCGTTCAGTCAGTTTCATGGGAGACGAGGAGCAACCTTAATTCCAGACACAGTACAGAAACATTAAAAAAAGCTTGTAGTTTTAGCTCTATTCACAAGCTTGAGATGGTAAGTCTGCATGATGCAGAACTCTTGCCAGGTGCATATACCACTGTGGGATACTAATCTCAAGCTTGTGCTCCATTTTAGTAGAGGCATGCCCTGAAGTTCTTTCTCACTGTGTTCTGAGACACAGCTGGTCATGGTTAGTTGATTGAATGCAAACATAATTTACTAAATACTTCTTTTTTCTTGGGAAAACTTCAAGTTATACTTTTGAATCAGTGTTGCATGATTCAGTTAGATTTTTATTTTTTAACCCTTATTGTAAACTCGTGCAGAACTCTTAAATTCTGTTACATTATGAATGTATACAAGCATTGCGCCTATATCATAATACCTGATGATTAAATCAAGGAACGTGGTAAAATGCTTTGTTTATACAGTTAAAAGTTTTAATTCATGTCTTTTTTATTTAGAGCTGAGAAAGTTCAAGAAATTGTTGCCTGGTTAAAGGCACATCCTGTGTCTGCTTTGTCTCGCGCATCTTGTGACTTGCAAATTTTGGATGCAGCCATCGTTGAGAAAATTGAAGAACAAATAGAGAAATGCAAGGTATGCAGCTTGTTATCATTGTGAGCAGGGGTGAACAAAAAACCAACTGCTTGTTACTTTGCAGGTTCTTGAATTAGGATAAGACGATTGAAGATTACTTCATTCCAAAGAAAAAGAATACAGAATGTAATGCAAGACCTGAATTTGTAATGTGAATTGTCCTTGAAATCCAGAGCAGCTCATTATTAATATTTTTAATTGACTCTTTTTCAGGCAATCTAGCAGCATTAGGCCATACTCTGAATTTTTAGAAAGGGTCATGTGTCAGTGTATAGATTCTGAACTATTGAAGTGCTTTTTCTACATGCAATGCCAGCTGGTTTTCCCTTGCAGTTTCTCTTTGGTATGAAGAAAATTAGAAAATTATGTTCTGAAAGACACAGATCAAAAAAGGGGACAAGAAAATTGCTAAAGCAAAAGCTAAAGGCAAAGCCACATGAAACAGTGGACTTATTTCTTTGAAATTACTTGCAAGGCCATGTTAATAAAATCAGTGTGAACTCTCAAATTAGCCAAATAATGCAAAAGCTTTGGTAAGAAATCCCATGTTTTGAAAACTGGCCTTAGTCATCCTAAAGACTTCACAAAGCTGTATACCTTTGTCTAAAAGAAACAGAAGAATTCTTCATAATCTTTTTAGGTGTTTTGTTGTACCTGAAATCCACTCTTGGTTCCTGCACTAGTTTTTAATAACTTTCTGTTTCTTTCCTTTAGCAGAGAAAGAGCAACAAGAAGGTGCGAGTAACTGTGAAACCCCATTTACTGTACAGAGTAAGTGGCATGAAAAACTTTTTTTTTTTTTTTCTTGAAGTTGATATATCCAAATGGTATTTATTTTACCTAAGCATACCAACTTTCAGAGAGGGGAGTTTTATGACAGTATTGATGGAAGAAGTTTTATGATGCCTTCTAGAAAATCAGTTTGATGACATCGTCTGTCTCTAAAAAGAGAATTTCTACTAAAGACTCCATCACGTATTACACTGACTTTCAGTTCTTTTCTACCTTCTGTCCTTCATGCTTCTACAGTTACTATTGGCTGTACAATGAAGGCAAAATAAAATGTACTTCCTGTTAGTCTCTTCTTGCCTGTTTTGATTTTTGTTCAGTTTTTGGCATAGAACCAATTGCTCATCTTGCTTGGTATTTCAGAGATAGCCATGATACTGACATAGGTAGGTTACACCTGTTGGCTTTATTTTATCTAAATTGATCCCATTGGTCTGCCTTGGATCATGTACAGTGCTGCTGTTTTTCAGGCAGCAGCAGTGACAGCGGCAAGGAAAAAAATACTTTGTGTCTAGGGAGGAAAAATTTGTTCTTAAACTTACACACGCACTTGAAACTTCACCTTATAGTGTGTTTCGGATGCTGTTGTGAATGCATTTTGATTGTAATCCCTATTTTTTTTGCAAACATTAACTCAGTCTTTTGTTCATTATCAGCCATTAGAACAACAGAATGGGGTTATTCCAGATCGTGATGCAGAGTATAAGCTGTTTGACCGTGTTGTCAATGTAAGAGAGAACTTTTCTGTTCCAGTTGGTCTTCGAGGTACCATTATAGGAATTAAAGGAGGTAAGATTTTCTTCATAATTATGGCGTTATAGCTATATAACAGCACAGCTAGTGATATGAAAGCAGGCTTCAGAAAAGCGTTCTGTCTAATGGTTGTGAACACACAGAAGTTTCTCATCTATGAAGCATATGCAGCTTGAAGCCACTAATGGCATATTTACTGTTTTGAATTAAACCTACAGGTACTCTATTTTAACTTTATGGGTTATAATGCTGTACTTGGAATGAGAAATTATCCTATGTTTCTTCTTAATATGAAGAAGGCAGAGATCTGTGAGGAAGAAAACAGTTTGCAAAAGAGGAACAAAATGAAGTACAGGAAGATACGGGCAAAGTTAGGAAAAGTAGAGATAAAAATAAACGTTAGCCTTAATACTTACATTAATATGATTTGTCTCAGATTGTTTTATTTGGAATTTGGCTTTTATTCTGTGATATTCCATTTCTGTTAAATGGCATGGATTTATACCCTCTTTGACAAGATTATCCATAAATGTATTTCAAGTAAACAAAAGGATTTGCAGAATCACAATGGCATAGCAGTTTGAGATCTAGTAATATAGATTGTTTTCATACCTGGCATTTAAGTAGTTGCTTTCTTATTCAGTTGTCATTCAACAGAATCTTGAATAGACTAGACTTGAGTGCAGCTTTTTAAAAGGGGTATTTTTTCTGTAATGATCATATACTAGTATCATTTTAAAAGAGTATTGGTCTATCATTATGCAAGAAGGTAATGTTAGAGCTGTCAGTTTCCAACTGCCTGAATATAAAGATGGCTTGCGTCTCTTTTCTGGCAGTTTGACAGCTGTGACATACTGCTATAAATTGCAGTTTTATTAATGCAGGTTAATAAGTTGTTATGCACGGTACATAATCTAAAAGGGCAGATATATGACTTTGAGAAAAATTTCTGAATTGTTGTTAATTAACTCATTTAAGGAATAATGTTGGTTTTGTAGCTGATTAGTTAGGTTTTGATATTTTTATTGTTTATTGCATAGCTAATATAGATATTTACATCATTTAGATGAAAACAGCTGCTGTTACATATATAGGATGACTTTTTTTTGTTTTCTGTAGCCAGCAGAGAAACAGATGTGCTCTTTGAAGTACTATTTGATGAAGAATTCCTTGGAGGCCTAACTATAAGGTGCGTGCTGGGGATTTCATAGTCATTTCACGCTGTTGGTGCAGACGGCATGAAATTGTTGCTGTTGGATTCAGTGACTATTTTTAATACCCCTTTTTGAAACTTTCTGAACAGTGTTGGTCAGTTTTTATTTCTTTTATGTTTCTTTCTTCTTTTTATTTTTTTTTTCCCCTTCTCCAAGTGCAGATAATTTTTATGAAGCTATGTTTTGGAAATGCTCTTTAGGCTTTTTTTGCGTGTTTAGAAGCTTGTGATTTGTAGAAAGCAAATATCAACCAGCAGAATAAAGCACTAAATCCAAATGTCTCTCTAAATGAATATGCAGAAAAGAGGTTGTAATCAGTATGTCTTCAACATGTAAATTGAAGAATAGTAATCATCTGTTCCTCTGAAGGAGGGACTCTGAACTATAAATAAGTGATACTTAGGCACTAAATTCTGACCACCATTAAAAACCTGAACTGTTCCTTCAGGAGGTAAAGGCATGGTTAATGCTTTTGTTGCAAGAAGTTTGATAACTCTTCTTTATTTTCTAAGTGCAAACATTTGCCTAGCAGGCTTTATTTTACTGTCGTTCTTAGATAAATTAAGTTTTTTATGACAGAAATTAAAGGAGAATCTTACCTGTTCCCTCTGTTCAGCAGCCATAACACAACCCTTTCACTTGCAAAGGCATATCCTGTAACACACAAAATCTTAAGTATTCAAAATCATAAAGGAAGATATAAAACTGGTTAAATGCTGCATAAGTTCCCTTTATAATTCTGCTATTGGCTTCCGTTTTTATCTCAGAAAAAAAGAATAGTTTTCTGGTTCATAATTTTTTACATAAATACTACAGAACTGTGCTATAACAACTCACTCGTCTTTAAAATTTCTTTGAGCTCAGCACTGAAAGGTACAATATAAACTCAGAGTAGTAGTAATGACTTGTTTTCTAGTTTTGACAGCCAGAGGCCAAAGGAGAGAACAGTGGGATTATCACTGGATAATTCAATACTGGATACAATTTTCAGCCTGTCAGTGTTAAAATATATTGAAATGTCAACAATTGAACTACATGAAACAGCTGTGTCATTTGCTTGTCTTAAGGTGCTCACCTGCCAGAGGATATCGTCTGCCATCAAGTGCCTTAATTAACCTGTCTCATGGTAGTCGGTCAGAAACGGGAAATCAAAAACTGACGGCCATAGTTAAACCTCAGCCAGCTGTGAATAACTACAGTTCATATGCATCCGATCTGTCATCTGTATGCTCACAAAAAGTGCATCTAGGAGGCCTCAACCATTCTCCTCGCTCCCTTTTTGTTCCTACTCAAGTAAGACTTTTCCTTCATTTGTACAGAAATGTTTTTTTCCTAGAAGCTGAACTGTGACCATGGTTATCATCTTCACTGGTACAAACAAAATTTAATTTTTACATTGGTACGTTAAAAGTAGGATAATCTTTATGAAATGAGTTAATCAAATAATGAAGAGGACCAAAATGTCCTTATTGACAATTGTAGCTCCAGCTGCCTTTCCAAGAGACAAATATTTGGTGTCAACAAATACTTTGCTGGGCAGAGATGTAATTGTTCCCTTAAAGCTGTGTTCCAAGTAATTCTTCCTGTAGGCCAAGTTCATCCATGCTCAGACAGAAAAGACATGATATCCTTGTCGGTTTTGCTTCCTGGTTATGATTTACTTTGTTTGAAAATACAGTAAAGGGAGGAAAATTACAGGTGAATTTGGGTTCTCACTAGTTTAATTAAGCTTTACTTTTTAATAAGTGATTTCTTTAAAGAAAATCAGCTGAAAGGGTAGCTTCATGGTGCTTATAGGTGTGTTTGAGAAGCGCTGTCTCATGCGTTTTAAGTCTACACAAGAAAAACTACTTTCCAAAAGAAAATTTAAGGCAATGATATGCTCCTGATTTTTTTGGTGGTTGTCTTTCTCACATGATTTAGCAGATGAACGGAAGACAGCATTACAATCTCAGGGCTGAAAATCAGGGCACCTCTAACTCACCCCAGAAAGGATGTGGCAATCAGGAAAATAAAGTGAGTGTTCTGATTTATTTGGTAGTGGATCCAGATGTCTCAATATAGTGGCCCCTTTTCTCATGACTAATAAATAGCTTTGGCTTAGTACATCAGATGTTTTAATCCTGATACAGATTGGAGCAGAACTTGTCCCAGTTCTTGAATGAGTATAATATCCTGTGTTGTACTTATTTAGAGTCTAGATTTTCATAAGTGGTTTTTTTACATAGCTGGGCTTCAGTTCTGTGGTAATATACTTATAATGTTATTAAGCATTTGAGACTGATAAGGCCTTGCAAAATAGGATACTAATAATAAAATTTAAGAATGCAACCAAACATGAGAACATGCTTTTAAAACCATTTTGAATTATTGTCCGAGTTTAAGTATACTGGGTGATCGTAACTTCAGTTAATAACAAAACAAAAGCAATCTCAAACTAAGATCATTTCTGTTTAATAGTGGTTCTTAGGAAAAGATGTTACGTAAATACAACCTACCACGATAGCCTATTTCATAAATTACATACGTGCAAGTTCTAGTATCAGTATGAAAATTCCTGCTCTCTGAGCACTGTTAGACTTAGACGATTTTCAGAATGTCTTTATATATGATTAGCTGTTCAGAAGTTGAGTTTAAAGCTGCTGAGCTTGGTGGGGGTGTTGTTTCTTATTTTGTCAGGCACACAGTAAGCAAGATGATGAATTCTGCAGCATATGGCAGTCATTGCAGAATTCTGGGAAGTCTCACCACATTCAGCAAAGCATGCATGAGAAGGTTGGTATATAAACTTTAAACAGATCCCTGGAGTCAGAATGTGAAGGTACTTAATTTTATATGTCAGTTCATTACGTTAGAAAACTTTCTAATTAATGCTACAAATAAATTCTCTGGATAAAAATGTTGTTACACGGAATATGCATAGCTGTGGAAGGAGGTAATCGTATGGGACTACTATGTAAATAATACATAAATAGTTTTATGGTTAAGCTTTGATGTTTGAAATCCTAGGGTGCAGTTCTACCTCAGGAAATGAAGCTGGCAACTGGCAATCAGTTCTACAAGCCAGGATTCAATGACAGCAGCTTTAAAGGTCAGCAGAGAAAACAGGAGCCATATAAAAAATGTAAGTACTATAATTAGACACTTTGTTTAGGAAAACTACTTGCTTTAGCTGATCTTCTTTGAAATCCTTTTGAGTTTTGTGGTTATCAACAGCAAATAGTTTATTATAGTTACATAAACACTGTGTTGCACTTGTTATTGTAAAATAATGTCCTGGTGCGCATACTTGAACCTTTTAATCAAGCTGTTCAGCATTATTATGACTTTCCACCCATCAGACTTAAAAAAAAAAAGAACACCCCCTTCCCTTCCCCCCCAAAAAAAGCGCCAAAGCCAAAAAATAAACCAACCACAACTTGGCTTTGAAAATTTGCTTGTGGTCATGTTTGTAGGATATAAAGTTAGATATATTATTGTGTATACTTCATTTTATCCTACAAGAAAAACATGCAGCAAATGACCTATAAAGTATGAATTAAACATTTGATGCAATCATTCAGATCAGTGCAACTTGTACTGGTACAGAGTTATTTATTTTTTTGAGTCTTGATTATTACAGTTTTTAAGAGCATTTCAAAAGAATACATTCTTTTGTAGTTAAAGAAGATTCCAAAGTTACAAGAGGTGAAAGTCAGCCACATAGTAAAATATCAAACAAACAGGTAATTTCTTCTGTACTGAGTAAATGTATTCTTTTCTTTTCATTTTACTCTGATCTGGTTCATCGTTTTACAGTTTTCTCTGTAACTGGCATCTTGATTCTTCTACTAGGTAAATTTTATTTTGGAGATTTATTTTTTTTTCTCTAGAGATTTTATAGACAGAAAGTGAGAGAAACTGCATAAGGTGTATAATGATGATGCAAATTTTTTTCCTATTCCTGTTAGACTCTAAAACCTGTGCTGTAATTGCAATACACAAATGCTAGGTTTTCAGTAAGCTGAAATCCTCTTAAGAATATTAGCTTGTGAAAGCTATTTGTAGATGCATTTCTAATGTGATTGTGTTACACTGAGTAATGGAGTATTAGTATTCAGTAATAAGTGCTGCAGTTTATTTCAGAATTTTGCAGGTGTGAATAAGTACAATGTCAAACTTTTGAAGAGGAATGAAAGTCCCAACATGCCTGGAATTCAGAAAGCTGCAGTTGATGGTCCCTGTACAGGTGGAAAGGTAGTATTTAGATATTTGGTTTTCTTGTGCTGTTTGAATAACTTCAGTTTCCAATTCATTTTGTTCCAATTATTCTTGGTCATTTCTGTGCAAATTCGTGTTTATAACAGGTACAAGACAAACCTGTGTAACCTTAGTCAGTCTTTAAATCAGTCCTGTATTGGTTAGCACTTGCATGTTTTGTATGCAAAACTTGATGTAGTCTTTAGGTATCTGTTCACACTATGAGCAGACATGACAAGCTAAAAGGAAAAAAAAAAAAAGAAGTCCTGAATAAGCACAAAATTAATCTGAAACGTATACCCTTCCTCTTGCATCTGCTTGCAATATACTAAGCTGATGTATCTTTTTTCTGTATTTGTTTTAAGAAGGACAATGAACTTGAAAGCCTTCTAGCTTCTTTGAAAATTTCCAAAGAAAATGAAGTGCAGACTTATTCCAAGGAAGCAAGAGCTACAAATGAAGAACATCTGTCACCACAGTCATTTGCTATGGTCTGTATACTGCAGGATCATTACATTATAATTTAGCATCTGCTATCTTAGCATCAATACTTCTATTTAAAGAAACTCTGTGAAACCTTATATTGCCTTTTAAACATAATGATGAGCTTTTAATTATCTATCCTATAAATAAATAAACACATTTGTTCATGCTAGGATGCTGTTATCTGTACTTTGATAAAATGTTTCCTTTGATCAGAAAACAAAAACTCAGATTGGGTTACCAATTATGATATTCATATTTAAGTAAAAAGGTAGTGTTACGTGAATGCCAGCATATCCCTGAATGGTTTATTTTATTTTTAAAGAAAGGAACACAGATGCTTAAAGAGATTTTGAAGATAGATGGCTCTGACCAGGAAACAAAGAATGAAGTGAAAGCCCAAGTTAATGATGTTCCTGCTCCCCCTAGCAGAGAAGATTGCCATGGAGCTGCCTTGCAATATAGGCAAAGTAAAAAAATGGGTATGTTTGGACATCAGCTCATAGTTCAGAATTTCACCTTGTAGTGGCATTTTAGAACCTAGCTAACAGTATAGTACTGATTTTCAAAATATAGTAATAAAATGTTAATCTTTTTCAGTTCTACTTCTTTATTCAGATCTAAAAATCTCTTTATATATAGTGTCCTGTGTTTTGTTCATCAGATATGAAAATACCAGGAAAAATGAAATAGCTTTTTTACTTTCTGCTAATAGCAAAGTTGCTGTCCTTTCAGTGCAGGCAGTGTTTGTGCTACAGGGTTTTTTCTTTCTCTTTATCTTTTTTTTTTTTTTTTTTTTCACTTTTGTCAGCTGCTTCTGTGAACAAGCCTCATAGCACTGGAGGCCCTCAGAACACACCAGCAGTGGAAACTGGAGGTCACCCTTTTGCTTGTCCGCAGCCTGCACTGTCTACTGTTGCTGAACTTTGCCGTATTTGTTCTCTTGTTGGAATGTCACAACCAGATTTCTCTTTCCTAAAAACACCACAGGTAAAAAGATTTTTCTGCTAAAGTTAGAGTTCTCAACTTTGTTTCAGCTATCCTAACTAGATGGTCTATAAGGTATCTGCCAACCCTAATAATTATGTGATTCTGTATTAAACATTTGGCCTGAAAATCCATCTAAAAATAACTCTTAGCTCCTTTTGTTGCCTTTTCCCAAAACAAACAAAAAAACAAATCCTGTTTCTCAGTTTGTCAGCAATACAGATTCCCTCAAAAATCTTATCTCATTTTTCTAGACAATGACAGTTTGTCACATAAAATTGTCAAATGGTTTGTTGGTTCATGGACCACAGTGTCATTCTGAAGCTGAAGCAAAGGAGAAAGCTGCGTTTTTTGCTTTACAGCGTATGGTGAGTATGCAAAGGATCTTTTAACACCTGTATCTCTGTTGCATTGTGTCTGTTTGTGATCCTTCGGTTCCTCCTTCATAGAGCGCTATAGGAGTAAACTTCCCTTCGCCTCCAGCTCCACCAATGTTTCCAAATTATCAACCACTGGGAGTTCCTGTGCCACCTGGATCTATTCCTCCAGTATTTGCACAACCCACTGGTAAGTATACTAATACAGTTCACTCTGATAAGGATGTGAAGATGCTAAGTTACATGTGCTCTGAAATGCAGATGCGACTTAGTGCTCTTAACTGCGCTGTCATCTAGGTGTAGTCCTGTAAAAGCAGAAATGTTTGTTATTTTTTGATAATAAATAAATGCCTATTTTCAAGTAAACATGAATAATATGTGGCTTTATTGAAAAAACATGCAGACAAATGTAGTTGGTGTACTTTTGGGGTCTTTGGGAGTTGGTATGCTCTTTTTGAGGAGAGTGAGCTAAAAGTTACTTGTTTTCACAGCTAATATAATGCCTTCATCATCTCATATGTTTGGTCCAGTGTCCTGGGGAGCTCCAGTGCCTAAACATTATTATCCTGGCTCCTATCCAGGAAATGTGTCTCTTGCAGGAACTATACCTGTTGGTTCTCACAACCAGTTTATACCTCTGCAGGTAAGATTGTGTGTGGGTTTGTCTTAATACTCTGTTTCTGTAAAAAAAAAAAAAAATAAAATAAAATAAAAAGTAAAAAAGTGCCTACATGATGATTGAAACAACACCCGGGCTATGAAGCACTATTTGGGATTAGAAAATTATTTCTAAAATTGTATGCATGTTTTCTAAATGTGGAATATTTGTAGGTTTTTGAGAATGCATTCTGTTAAATAATATTTATTTAATTTAAAGGTAACTAAAAAAAGGGCTGCCAGCAAGAAAAACTTTGAGCACAAGGAGTTTCAGAGTTTCCCTCAAGCTGTGCCACTAAAGAATGAGCAGCCAGTGTCTTCTGACCACACTCAGCAAGACAGTTCTTCAGCTCCTTTAAAATCTCCTCAAGCTGCTCAGTCAACTGTTTCATTTCAAGACAATGTGGCTACTCCAAGAATTCCTCATAAGAAATCAACACCAAACACTTCCAGCAAGCGAAAGTCAAGAAAGCTGGCTGTCAATTTTGGCACACCAAAATCTTCAGAATAAATATGGCAGCTAGGTGTATCCTATCTTCAGCTCTTCCCCCACTGTTATGTTCTGTCATTTAAAAAAATCAGAAAGCTCTATTAAAAAGACCAGCCACTTTAAGTATAATATGGAAAAAAATGCATTTTATTTGCTATAATTTTCAGGTTGTTATGAAAACTATAAAAAATTATATTGAACCTTGATTGCTTTGACTTAAATTAGCAAAAGCTAGGAAATGCTGAGTTAAGGTTACCATGTCATCAATTGTGCCTAGGTTTCTACACAGTGACTGACAGACTATACCGGGTAAGCAGCAATAACAGTGGCAACCTCAATTCAGAATTGCCGTGCTTTTTTGGGAGGGGTATGGAACAGTAATAAGTTGGGCATCTAACATTGCTTTAGTATGACACTTATATTCTAGCTTATTTTTAAATAGTGTAATAGGACAGAAAGGAAAAATTATTTAAATGCAGCTTTTATATTGGCTCTCCAGGTCCTTCTGAGTTGAATCAGGGAGACTAAAACCTAACTACAGTAGAGCTGCCAAATTTACTTTAACTGTGAACTATAGGTTTTATACCAGGGCAAAAACTTGACTTTCAAAATGTAGGTATTATTGTCTCTCTAGTATTAGACTGGCAAAAAGTGGTTGCTGATGCAGAACCTGTTCCAGGAGATTAATCTATAGGATGAATAAAAAAAAGTATAAATTTGCAAAATAGAGACTTCTTTGGTAAAATACTTTTTTTTTTTTTTTTTTTTTTTTAATCACCAGCATTATCAATGTCATTGTTTTCTGATGATAAAATAGCATAGATATTTACTGCAGATCTACAGGGCCTCCTAAAATGTTAGTGATACCCTGGTTTGGTATTTTTTTTCTAAAGTAGAAAAATGGCCAGAGTTTAATGATATCCATGTTTGTGTACATAGCTGTCAAAGTTATGATTACTTGGAGTCCATTTCTCCCTGTAAGAGCCTGCACCCTGAAAACTTCTCTGTGGTGGGTTTTCTTTTTTTGTTCCTAGTGACTTTTAATATTTATTTTTCAGTTTTGTGATAGAAGTTCTCTGTAGCAAAATTAAATTATCATTATTATGTTCCATAAGAATATTCAGGCAAAAGACTGACCTGTATTTTTGAAGGAGTTCTATTGTAAAAGTAGCTCCATTGTTCTTGGTTGACATAGGAAAAAATGAAGGCTTGAAGGTGCCTGTACCATTTTTAACCCACAAGTACCCTTCTTACTGACATTAGGAAGAAATCTTCAGTCTAATTAGTGATTCATTTTGCTGCCTCCAGATAGGTTTCATGTTGGATCTACAAGTCTGCAGGTTTTCTTTCAGTTCCCCTGCCTTGTGCTTTGCCTCCATTTCTTGGTGTAGTACTAAGTTTCACATTGTTACTGTGGTATAGGATTTTTTTAATACCGATTTCTCTGAAACAGTTGTTGCCTCAGCGGTGTTTGTAGAATAGCAGCAAGCTGCAGGATCCCAGAGGTAAAAACAAGGTTAAGAAATTTTATTTCATTTTACTTGGTATCACAAGCTTTGAAGAATAGTCTGTATGCAGTCTGAAAATATATTTTGTTCTCTGTATGTCCATCTAGTCTCAAGAGGGCTTGCAAGCATATTCTGTAAAGAGAAAGTTGTATGCTTCAGTGATTTATTTTCATTAGCAACATGAGACTGCCATGATGCAGACATGCCAATATTTTGGAATTGTTTATGTGAAGTTGAGACGCAGGTGCTGTTCCCCTGTATCTTAAGTGAGCTATCTGACTGTCAGAGAAAAGGTCTGTTAAGAAGTTTTTATGATGGAAAGAAGACTATGTTAAGTTCTAGCATTGCAGAACTGTGACATATCTGGATAGTCAATTTACGCAGATCTTTTAGAAAAAAAGTTATGAAGGACACTGTACTCATCACTGGTAAACACAGCAACTTTTATTACTAATTACTTCTGACTAAGACTTCCTCTTCAAGTAGAATTGCTACATTTACTATACATAGCTGATTAAACACTTTATTCTGTAGCTGCTGCATATTGTATTAGTCCCTGGTTTTTAGTTTATATGTTCTATGATGCTGATTGCCTGGTGCCCAGTTAATTACAGTTTTATATGTCCTGCTAGATGTGACATCTGCATTGATCTATGCCATGTCCCCTATGATTTCAGGTTTATATTTCAATAAGGTGATTATGTTTAATTCATACAGATATAAATTTAAGCATTTGTTTTTCTCATAGATATAAAGTATTTTGTAAGCACTGGAGTTTTTCATTAGATCTTATACAGAGCAGTATTTTACTAAAAATCCAAAAGGGAAGACTTTTATGTGCACGTTTTTGTAGTTTCTGATTTTTTTAAAATAACTTTTCATTGTTTATCTGCCAAGTGAAATGTTTTAAATTTGCATATGAATGGATACAGAATGTATTTTTTGTGCTGTTTAATGTTAAGTGTGCATTTGCAGATTTTTAGCATGTAGTTGCACAAAGGACTGTGCAAAGATATTTTCAAATATGAATATATGATACACTGAAGGAAAGACATTCATGAAAGTTAAATGCTATATAAATCTTTAATGCAATAGTATAATTTTATAAATTGTGTCTGTGTCTGCTTGGATTAAATATTGAAACAAGAAACATCATTTATTTTCACTGGCTTATTTCCAAATATTATATGGGACCTTCTGTAAGTGCCAAACCAAAACTTTAAGATAGAAATTAAATCTCATGAAGTCCAGTTCCAGTGATTCTCAGAAGCAGCAGCTGCCCATGTCTGAGCTGTTTCTTGGTGGCTTTCAACTACTATTCAGTTAAAGTTACGAAGTTTGTTGAAAAGGCTGTTGGTTGCTTTGCATTTAAAAGCATTTGACTAGATACTGATCTTTCAAAATTTCTTTGGCCTCTGTTACCCATTGAATTTATTAAATTGTTATAGAAATGGCAGGAAGATTAATTTCCAGCAAGTTTGGGCCTAGTGGGTCTTGAGATAAGTGCAAAACCAGCTCATGACTTATAAACAGGAGGAGCCATGGGTACCTGGAAATACTTGACATCTTTTTCTGTACCTGGAGCAAAACACTATGCTTGAGGTTTTTGCTAGAGTAGTGTAAGAATAGTCACCTCATTTGTAACAAGGCTTCTGAATGAAGGATAATGACAAACTTCACTAAAACCAGTGTAATGTGTTTGAATTTGAGACAAATGCCAAGTTAGATTTCATAATTAACTTTCTTATCCTCAAGAATAGCAGATTTTTTAAATTCAGTATTGCCAAATTAGTGTTAATATACTTTACCTTTATTTTAGACAGGGTAAATAAACTTGCCTTTATATTGTGTGTACCGTGTGCTGAATTTTGTTCTCTTTCACCAGTTGATCTCTAAGATTATGTTCAAACTCTACTTGTTCTCTTCTAAAGCATAATGAACACTGTAGTCATGTTAGTTAATTTGTAGTGTCTTTGTGAGTTTTGAACTTTGTTAGGCTCTGTCTTTTGCCAATTGCAGCACCAGCTTTTCATGTAGAGAGATGTTATTTTCATTCTCATAGGTTATTGTGTGAATCAGCTTGTTTAAAGCAACTGGCATAAAGAATGCAGTACACCCTTAGCTGACCAGCTGCTGAAACTTTGTGTAACAGTGTTCTTCGTAGAACGTCTGGTTGGTACACACTTTCAGGTCGCATTACTGAACATGAAGGTACCAAGATACAATCTTGTGTTTCTTAAGCTGTCTTCAAATTATTAGTCAATAGACTTAAGTACTGCTGTTACTCTGTATGGCAAGTTCTGCCTTGTTACTTTTCCCATCTCCATAAATAGCACAAAAGGAAATTAAAACAAATTAAGTTAAGGGATAACTTTAAAATATATCAGTTTATGTGTAATAAATGTTGTATAGACACTCCTATTCAAAAATTAAGTTACTTTTGTCCAATTTAGACAATTTGTTCATCAGACCCATGAGAGTGTGGAATCTCAAAGAACGAATGGTTACTTACAGTAAAGGGTATTTTTTATTCTTTTTGAGATGTGATCTCCAAATGTCTTCCATAATCAGCCTTCCTTACTACTGAGAGACAGTTCTGTTCTTCTGTTTCTGTCCCTGGAAAGGAGACACTGTGACACCAAGGGCATAAGTGCAGTCTGAATACACACTTTTGGCCGAAAGAATCCAAATTGAGGTGCATCAGGACCCATGAATTTTGAGACTGTAATTGATATGTATTTTGGAGAATCAGATATCATTAGGTAAGTAGCTGTTGTTTATTACCAAAAGAAACCATGGTTCCAATAGCAGTTCTTTATTGCTGCCAGTTTTTGATGGGGTGTTTTTTTGTAATTTACAGATCTTATGTTTCATTTCTGCTTTGAAAGGTGGTACAAATCAAAGAGAATGAAGGACTTGCAGTGCCATCAAGTGCAAGCAGTAAACCTGAAAGGACAGAGAAGGCATTTTTCATTGAAACTTACTTTTTTTTTTTTTTTTCCTCTAGTAAAACAGTAATCGTTACTGCATCAGGAATGCTTTATGACAGTTGATAATCACCCTTAGTTCTGTATTTTATGTAACTGCAAGAAAAACAAAGGCTGGCAGTCAAAAGCTGAAATGTAATTTCTGTGCATGTAACAATAGCAATAAATTACTATACTTGCTATATATGTATAAAATTAGAAATTGTCAACATCTAGCATTTTGAGGGTATAGAGTGAAGCAAGAACTGTGATTCCAGTGCAAGTAAGTGATAACCTATGCATGTTTTAGATTTAGCACTAATTTGTGATAGAATGTGATATTTACTATTAGATCCTAATGTTTCTTCCAGTATGTATTTCTTTGAAACAGCTGAAATGCTCTGTCAGTCGCTGAAACTTAACTCAGCGGGGTAAATGGAGAGAGGTGTAGGCTGCTGGAAACTCGTGAGTTTACTGGGCCTATACTGAGATCATTTGTTATAGTTTTTTCTGTGGTTTTCCTTCCCCTTGCTTTTTCTTTTAACTCTCCTTCATTCTTCCTCCTCTCCCTGCCCCCCACCGGCTAGGTCTTCTTGAAACTATAATTCTTAAGTGCTTGTATCCCCTGTAGCCTCTAGTATTTCCATTCTCTTGTTCTTCTTGTTTCATTGATGGCAATTTCCCTGTTTCTATTTTTAGGTATTTTTCATGTGAACATCCAGACTTTGAAATCAGTGTTCTTTTAAAGAGCTGTTCAGTCCTGGATTTTCTAGGTATAAATGATCATTCATCACATGTGTACATACAAACACATATATATATATACACAAATCTGGGACTCAATCTCTTATTTTCTTAAAGCTGCTTGTAGTTCTGTCATTTTTAGTTCATATAGTAATTCCTTAAGAGCATCCAGAGGATGATGGACATCTTGTATATACTCCCTGCACATCTCCAAATGTAGGTATTACTTGGGATGGGTTAAAAGCGTGGGTAAATAATGATACATTAACATAGTAAATACCCTTTCTCACTTCACTTAACTTTGCTAGATAAATTCTTGGCTTAAAACTTGATAGTCCTGAAGTCCACCTCATTCTCTGTCACAGAGCTTGCAGAAAGGAAGGACTTCTTGTGTCTCAGGCATGATGCAAAGCTTCATGTATGTGGGCACAGTTGTAATGTGCAATTGTGTAGTGAAAATGCTGGCTTAACCAGTCTCTTCTTGTTTCCACTGGATTGTGCCAAACTGTATTGCCAGATTATGGACCATGTAAAGGAATTAATCTGATTAAAACTCTTTCCTCATGTTATTTTTCAGCCTGATAGTTCACTGTGGAGCCATAAGAACAGCTGGGTTCGTACAACTGTTTGGAGCATGAGGGCAGGATGATATAGCAAGAGTGGAACTGCTTAGGAAACATCCCATCGCTGCCTAAAACTTGGATCACCCGTGAAGCTAACAGGCTAGACTAACTGATGTCATTGTGTGTGGTTTTGTCTGTTGACTTCAAGGAGAGTGGTAAATTCTGGCAGGAGTACAGGAGGAACTGCTGAGAATGGTCATATGCTAAATTATTGCAGCAAAATTTGTCAATTTTGGGCAGTCTATTAAGTTTCCAGGAATGGCTTACTTAATAATGTATGTGAACTGCACCAGCCAAGGGAGCAATAGACGTTAGAGGGTTCTTTCTTTTTAAATGCTAACTGATTAAAGGACCCAGAGGTCAGTGCTTTCATAATATTAAAACTTGTTACAGTGGTAGAGCTAAGGAAGTGGATAAAATGGTAAATAAAAGTTTGATGAAATAGAAGGATAGATGCATCTTGACAAAATACAGCTTAAGAAGGGAAGTTAAAGAAAAAAGGTGTTCTTTACAAGTTTTGGATCTTGCTCTCCTAGATTTCAGTAGCTGGAATTCCTGTTAGCACTGCCAGTGGCAAGTTTGATTCAGATTGGAAGCCTGGGGTGAGTGAAGAGCTTCCTATGTATCAGACACAACAGAATGTACCTGAAAATACCTTTATTTAAAAGAAAAATTACACCTATTCCAAATACAGTTTAATTAATAATTTGGAAATCTGAATTAATAATCTAGTCCTAGAAAATGTCAAGGTTATGGTTTTTTTCTAGTAGCTAGGTCTACTGGATCTGCAGCACTCCCATCTCTCAAGGCTTATTTTAACATGGATAATGGGGCAAACCCCTTTTGCTCGGCATCATCCTCAAAAATGTACATGTTGCTGACTGAAACATGCTGTGCATGGTGATGTTGCTTACAAATATTCAATATATATTGCTGATGGTAGGAGTTCTGCCATTGCTTGCAGTGATGATCTTGTCCCTGATGTTCTGCCATTTGGTTGATTTTATTTAATAACTCTTTCCTTTGCTACAGCATTGGACAGGTCCCTGGAGTGCCTCCACTCCTTCATTTGGTTTGATATTCCTGTAAAAGATAAGACCTGTCACGCCTTCTGGAGAAATGGAGGATTTCAGCGGAAAAGATGCAGAAGTATGGGACATAACGTTGCAGTGATTGGTATGTGTCCCCAGGTGTGTGAATTCTCTGCCTTCTCAACAGTGGAAATGGCACCTATGTGCTCTCACTCAACCAGGAAGACTAGGGTGGTAGTAGAGGTTACACAGGCTCATTATCAGTGTTGCAGTGCTGTGTAAGAGATGCTAAGATGTCTGTACATCTTCACTTCAAATTGAGTATTTATTGTTTGTGCCAAGATGAACTTGGACTTTTATCCCTGTTGGCAATAAGAGAGGGTGACAGAGATTTGGCTAGACAAAGAGTGCCTGTGTGGAAATGATATTATTTACAACAAAATAACATAACCTAGTGCCACATAAGTTATGTATGGACAAGCTATGCATGTCTGAAAACCTGTTGCCTCCTCTATTGCATTGTTTTATCATATTGCAAACAGAACAACAATGTAAAATTTCATAAGCTGCATAAATTGAGCAATTTAATACATGCTACATAACTGAGATTATGCATGGACTGCAACTGTGTGAGCTGGTTCACATTATATTCTCCCAATGCATATACAGTGTTCCTTTTCAAGATGCATCTAAATTATTATTATTGCATGAAGAAATTGACTTATCTTGACTTCCATGCAATACAGTGAATCAAAGGAGTATGTATTTGTTACATTAACAGGTTATAAAAGAAAAAAATGTGCACCTCTATTTTCTTCTGGAAGTTTTGTTTCACCTTCCAGTGAGGTGGGATGTATTGGTACTGTAAAAACATAAAAGATGTCCGGATGCATTTTCCCAACTTTACTTAAAGCTTCTTAGTTTTTGAATGCTTGCAGTGGTTTTAGCTTTTTACACCAGTTGAACATGTTGAAACTTATTTAGGGAGCTTTCTTCATTAGTTCTGAAGAATTATTATTTACTGAAACTAATGAGTCTGAAGAAGAATAATCAGATCCAAAATACCTACTACCTTTCTCTAACATACATCTACTAGCTGTATGTCAGGAGGTTATAACTTGTCATCTTTTGACTTTTATATTCTCTCTGACTGTAACATGAGAACTTTTTAATGGGTGTTGCTTAGCAGGGAGAGGTAAAGCAGCCATTCTTTGGCTTTCTCTTTCACATGCCTCCAGTTCCCTGTGATCCAAACCTTTGTCCCAGTGACCTCTGAGACTGCCATGTGAGGCGGGGAGCCTCTCCTTCACATGGCTTTCACTGTCCTTAGTATTCCTGGTTTAAAGGTCCAATATCATCAGGCTGTTACCCCACATAATATCCTTTTGTTGCTTGTAGTGCAACTTTTTGTAAGGGAAGCCAAAACCAGAAGCACAAGGGGATGTATTTTTTAATGATTTTTGCTTTTCCTGCTCTGAGTAAAGGCACATTGAATAATTCTTCTAATTAAACTGGGGTTAAATACTGAACTCCAGTTTGGGGTTGAGCATCCTGAATTTTATTGCTTAACTAAGAATATTTCTGGTTATTCCTGTTTAAAAAGCACCGCCCTATCTAAGGGCTGTGAAGGCACATTTCTGGCTCTAGTTCTGTTCCAACAGTAATTTTAAATGTGGTTGCCTCTCTGAGAGAAAAGGATGGTGCAGGACAAGCACTGCTCATGAAGACTTTGTATAATTATATATAGTTTGTTCACTGATGCTTACTACCTTCAGCATCAATGCCCAGGAGTGACCATGCCTGGTTGTTTACCATGCCCCTACTTAACATTTTTCTGTGTGGCACGCTTGTAAGGGGGAACTGGGTTTAGGCACCATGTTCACTTAGTATAAGCACCTGTCCTGGGTTCAGCTTTAACTGACATGACAGCACCGTGCAGAAATACTACAGTGGTATTTGTTGAATTCTGACTTTTAGAAACCTTTTAACCTTAGGTGTTTGTTTAAAAGCCTTTTAGCTGCAGTTGGTAAATGCATATAAAGCTGCACTGTCTGGATTAGGGGCTGGGTTTCTGCTCTGTATGTGGGATCCTGGTGCTGAGGGCTCGACCGCACCGCGAACAACGCCACTGTGAGGGAGCGGACGCGCAGGTACAGCCACCCCCGGGACAGGGCCCTGCACTTCCGATGCATCCCTCAGCGCTGGTCTGTCGCGGGGCCTCGGCCTGCGAAGGCCGCCCGGAGGCCCGCCGATGGCGGGCGCCACCTGCCCGCCCGGCGGCAGCTCCGCGGCATAACCCGCCTCCTGCCGCTGCGCTCCCCGCGCCCATAGGCCGCTTAGGCGCCCGCCCCGCGGTGGGGTGGCTGTTTCCCCGCAGGCGGTGGTCGCCTGGCCGCAGTCCGCGCTTGTTGCGTCCCGGGCCGCGGAGGGCGATGCCGTGTGGGCAGCAGGAGAGCGGCGCCGGCGCCGCGCGGTACGTGGTGGGGGTGGACGTGGGCAGCACGGTGGTGAAGTGCCACGTCTATGACCGGGCGGCCGCGGTCAGAGGCTCCAGCAGCCGGAAGGTGAATCTGCGGCAGGGGAAGGGGACAAGGGGCTTGTGGGCAGCAGCGGGCGTGCTTTGGGACTGCGCCTTCACCTTCCCGCCGGGTCGAGAGGAGCGGGCCGCCCTCCCCCGGGCGAGAGCGGCGGGACTCGGTGGGCACTCGCAGCCCGAGGCGGCATTTGCCTCAGGAGCAGTCGCTGGAGGCGGCCGCGGCCGAAGGTGCCCTCTCCCCCTAGCGGCCGGCGGCTTTGAGCTGCGGGGTCCTGGGAGGCGAGTCGGGGTGCAGCGCGGCGGAGTCTGCGTTCACAGGCGCTCACCCATGTTGGGTTTTGGCAGTGTGTGGGCCGGGTCGGATGGGGACGGCGTCCTGAGGGCCAGCCTGGGTGAAACGAGCTTCCCCGACCCGGTTGGGAGCCCCGCAGGGATGCCAGCATTGCCCCTCGCCCCGTTACCTCAGTGACTGTTCCTGCCCGCCTGTCCCTGTCGTATCTACTACTCCTGCAAGCAAACCGACTTTTGTTAGTAGGGCACAGCTGAGACGCGAGTAGGACCTACACATGTCCCATTTATGTAACAACACAGTGTGAAGAAGCCTTAGCTTTGGAACATGAATTTCATGCTGCCTTTGTTTTGCATGGCTCATGATTTTGGGATCAAGACGATCTCCAGAATTAAATTTTTATTGATAGCTATTGCAATGAAAAAATTGTAGCGAGAAGCGCTAGAACTCTGATGGATTTTTGGAGATGGAAGGGGATGTTCTCAACAGAGCTGACCTCCCTCTCACTGGAAGCCCATCTGGTGGGTGATGCTGCGCTTGCTGTGGTTTCCGGTTTTGAGCACCAAAAGGGATTTACAGGCTCCCCAGTTCCTGGGGCTTTGGGCTTCTTTATTCCCTCTGAACAAAGGAGGTATTCTAAAGACCCATGTTCAACCATGTTTCAAAAGTGACAAACACTGTTGTTTCTTTTCTTGCAATCGATTTGGAAAATAAAAAAAAAATTAAAAAAAAAAGGCAAAATCCAATGTATTTGTACAAACTTTCACAAGAATGCTGTTTGCTGTAAACTGTGGATCCCAACAGTGCTGTGTGTCTTTCATCAACAGGTGCAATCACTTTATCCTCGTCCTGGCTGGGTTGAATTAAATCCTGAGGTGCTATGGAGCCAGTTTGTTGGTGTAGTAGAAGAGGCTGTACAAGGTAATGGCTTGTAAAGTTTGGGAAATTACTTAATTATTCATCAAAATTAGTAAAGCTAGTTAAATAATAAGATTCTTCTTTTAGAGTACTGAAAGTTTATCACTGAGCATAGGTCTGCAATATGCTTTAAGGCCTATTCAATCATTCTGTAAAATAGGACAGTTCTTTTCTTTCACTGGGGCTAGATAAAGATTGAAGAAGAACCAGAACCAGTGTGTGTACTTGATTTACACATCAGTGACAGCACCTTGTTGCTCCAGCTTTTCTTACATGTTTCCTTCCCCAGTGTCTATTTTCCTTCCTCCAGATGCCTCTGTGTACAGAGTCCCCATTGTTCTGCTGGTGCTTTGTGTGTGTGAGCGTGAGCATATGAGAGTGAAAGCAGGGTGCTGCATAGCTGTGCTTGCTCAGTCACAACCCAATATTCCTGCTTTTCCCATCCAAACTACAAATGGTTCTTACCATCCCATTTCTGTATTGTTCTTTTCTAGTTGTACTTTAGCCTAAAATTTTCTAGTATTCCACACATGAAACACACGCAGTTCCCTTTTCTACCAAACTGCTGATATTTCGGGGAATTTTTTCCCCCTTTTCTGGATATTGTTCTAACAATGCACCTACTCTACAACGTCTGTAGCTTTTCCATTATATCAGCTCTAGTGTTCTGCAGTCCAGCATGGATCACCTTCTGTGACACACTGATGCTGTGAACTTTGCAATTGCACCCAGCTCACTTTCTCACAGTGCACCAGCTTCCTTGTCATGTGTGTATGCATCATACATCATCATTCAGTATATTATCATTCAGTGCCTAAAGTTCTTCCTGTTCAGCCCCTGTGCAGTTTGGCCTCCAAGTGTTGCTCCACCTCCAGCCTGCCTCAAGGCAAAACTGCTCTTGTCTCTTCCTTTGGAAGACAGTGTATGGGATAGGGGAAGTAATCATTACTAGGTGTGAGCTGCAGCTGGTTATTTTGAGCTCTTGGTCTGCTTTCTCAGCGGTCGCAACTGTTGTCACAAGAATAGCGATGCCAACTCAAGCCCTGAGGACTTTACTGGCTTCCTCTGCTCCCATTTTGTGGGACAAACCAGGAAGCAAGATTTTTTTCACCTGGTTTTAGAGGGGAGGATTTTCTTGTGGCCATGCTGTGTGCATTGTTGGCAAGTCCTTTTGAAGTGGTTGTGTAATGTAAGTGAGTGTAATCCCACCCTGCTGTCAAAAGGAGTCCCGCCCTCCTTTTTACAGGCTTGTTTCAAGTCCATGGTGCTTTCCTGAGTTAAATCACTGTGTGGTTGGTTGTTCATGCCAGCAGACCTTTACCAATGTTTGTGCTAGTGCAAGAGAGGGTGTGGTACCAGGGGCAGGAGTGACTGGAAGCAGAAAGAAGGCATAGGAGCGCTTTAGTATACAGGGCTTGTGGAGCTAAAATATGTGATTTCAGGCACAGGTGGATTTCAGGCACCCCTCTGTCTCTCACTTTGGTGCTGGTTCAACCCTTCAATCCTTACAGGAGGCAACTTAGCTGAAAAATAAACATATTTGTCTTCTGGGTTTGGGTGGGGTTTTTTTCAGTCTTGAATGGAAGTTAGTCCTGCTCATGAGGGGTCTAGAGAACATCATAGTGATGCAGGAAGGTAGTGGGAGCATGCAGGTTGTGGAGACGAGGAGGAGTAACACATGCCACTAACACATAGTGACCTGTGGTTGTACTGATATGGCTTTGCCTTCAGTTTAGACCCAGCTACTACTAAAAAAGAAATACCTTTGTTCTCAAGCCACTGACTCCTAGGTCTTCCTCCCATACACTGCCACTGCCAGCAGCACCTGTGTAGGCAGTTGGAGCAGGTAGCCTTGTGATTGATTTCATTTTCAGCTGATTGAGGGCCTTGATACCACTGCCTGCAGGAATGCAAAGACAGCATAAGGGAAGGTGCTGATGCTTGTTTCTCTATGAAATCCTGTCTGTAATTGTCACCCAGAGGCTGCAGAGTCTGCAGTATGTATGCTTACACAGATGAGTAACTTCACATATGGAAGTTCACACAAGAACTTAATACATAATAAGAACAGGGATGCATGTATCAACTAATATATATGCAAGGGAGACGGGATAATGGGTTTAAACCTAAGCAAGGAAAGTTCAGTTTAGATAAAAGGAACAAGTTCTTTACTGTGAGGGTGGTGAGGCACTGGAACAGGTTGCCTAAAGAAGTGGTAAATGCTCCATCCCTGGCAGTGTTCAAGGCCAGGTTGGACAGAGCCTTGGGCGACATGGTCTTCAGTGTGAGGCATCCTATGGTAGGGGAGTTGGAGCTAGATGATCTTGAGGTCCTTTCCAGCCCGAATTATCCTACAGTTCTGTGAGG
Source organism: Psittacus erithacus (assembly GCA_009867235.2). Lineage (NCBI taxonomy): Eukaryota > Metazoa > Chordata > Aves > Psittaciformes > Psittacidae > Psittacus > Psittacus erithacus. The sequence goes on along the minus strand of WYDI02032613.1, from coordinate 68,566 downwards.
TGTACTTAATCTGTGATTTGTTCAAGTAGCGGGATTGAGAGCCCTGCGGAGTAACAGTACTTTGGACAAAATACTTAGTCTGTCATTTAAGTGCAGTTTCTTAGTGTATATTTTTTTCACATACTTTTGCTTCTGGAAGCCTACGTGGAGGTACGTGGGAAGCTGACCAGAGCTGCTTTGAAAATAGCCACAGGCATGTATAATTATTTACAATTATATATACATTAGAAAAAAAATGTTCTGTAACAGTTATTTGAAGGTAAGGTTTAACAGTAAAATTGGTGTACACCCAAATGTGTTTTTTTATACTTCTGATTTTGAAGTATACTTTTCATTCACTGGTATGTGGTTTAAGAAATTTGAATTTTGAAAGATTGCTTAAAGCATGCTTAAGGTGTGATATATTATTATCAAAGTATGTAAAAAATCATGGCATACTAACATTTCACATCCGTCCATGTGAGATGCGAGTTTTAATTGATTATACAGGCATATGTAACCTTCCTGCCTATCTGTCTCTGGGGTTGTTCAAGTGAAGTATCAACAGGCCTTTCAGAAAGTAGAAAGGGTCAGTGTGCCACAACTGCTTTTGTAAAATATGTAGGTTTATTTACCTGCTTTGGAATCAGTTATCTGTCTAATATTTTAGCCACTTAGTTGGGCAGTCTGTAGAGACTTATATTCTCTTAAATTATTATTTTCCTAAGTATTCCATAGGTTTTATAGTTACGTTTGAAAAGTTTTATTTTTGTTTGTACAAGAAAATCCTTCTTTAGTATGGTTTATTTTTATCTTTTAGCTGCGGGACTTCACATGAGGCAAGTTGCTGGTCTTGGCATCTCAACGCAGAGAGCAACTTTCATTACATGGCATAAGTATGTATATTGTGTGTTGCTTAAAATGAACTTGTATTCATTTGTATTCATAGACTGGGTGGAAGCAGACTGTGGAAATGTTGAACTCCATCAAGTCACAATCTGAAAGTAACAAATGTCAGGTCGTCATGTTCTCCTGTGTTTGCACAGCCACTCCTTACAGTAGTTGAGAATAGTCTGTAAGTGTGTGTCCTTTCTGGTTTGTTCTTAGTACTCTGGGAAAGATGAAGAGACACGTATTCTTTAATTCTGGTGAGAAGTTTCATCCTCAAAACATCTACATGCCTATTACTAATTCCTCAAATCCACCAGGAGGGTATGCACATTGTGTTAAGTGTCTTGACTGGAAATGGTTAATGATGTTGCAATTTTTTTGCAGTGTGTGTTCTGTAGTTTTAAATGAGAATGTTCAAATGCTCTTTTTCAGGAGGACAGGGAAACCTTTTCATAATTTCATAAGTTGGCAAGATGTAAGAAGCGCTGAACTTGTGAATTCATGGAATAAGTCCATTCTGCTGAAGGTAAAACTGTGCTAAGCGGGATGCTGCTTGGACATATTAGAACTGTTTCATTTTTATGAGAAGTAAGGGCTATATATGAAATGCTGCAAGTGTCCTGTTAATATGACATGCTGAGGCCTAAAAACTGACTGAGCAAGATTAGCATGAAAGGTAGTTCTGATAGCTTGCAGATAATTAATTGTGGGGAAAGGTCTAGCATGCATTTTGTTACTTTTTAGTCTCTTTGTTGTTGTTTTGCCTTTTTAGTCTCATTTTGTTACTTTTTAGTCTCTCTGTTAGTCTCTAAAATGTTGCACGCTAACACTGCTGTGTAATTTCTACATGTAGGTAGTTCTTGGTTGGCAGTGTGTGTTCTGTTTTTGTTTTTTACTGTACTATTTGCTCAGATTATCTATAGAAAGAACATTTTATGTTGCTGATGGCTTGTGCTTCTACCATTAGAAGAGACAGGTTTTCTCCAAGTGGAAAAACTGAAGTTACTTTTCCTGTATGTGGAAAATAACTAGCACGCTCATAATAAGAAGTTAAATTCTTGGGTTTGCTGCTGATTTCAACTATTGCATGCAGTGTGCTCACGTCAGTGACCTGTCTTCGTAACACAGAGCAGTCTCTATGAGTGTGCTAGCAGAAGTCAATAAAACAGACATGCTCTGTGCCCTTTCCTGTAGTATTTGTTGGGGGAAGGCCATTTGTTGAACTCCTGTGTAAGGATTCTCTTAACAGAATTATGGCCTTCTGAATCTAATCTTACATCAGCAGCTTTCGTCTGTATTGTCATCCTTCAGAAACCTTTAAAGGGAGAGATTAAAACTGATGTAACTTTTCTTTTCAAACAGGTAATCCATGTTATTTTTACAGTGCTTCATTTCTTGACTGGGAATGATAGGTATTTAGCACCAAGTTTTCTTACCTTTTCAACACAACAAACTTCTATGAAGTTGGCATGGGTTTTTAAAAACATACATGAGGTAAGCTGGAAAGGGGAAAATGATAGCTTTCTTAAGCCATAATAATGGATAGTGACTTAGGTTGTTTGTAACTTCTTCAGTTTGGTCTTGCTTGTTCTTTTCCTCTGAAGAAGCAGAATGAATGACTTATATCTATGGTAATGTTCAAAGCTTGTCTCCCTAAGCATCTACTCATGTTTATAGAACTACTTCTTCTCATTCTGGAAATGTGTAGTAGTAAACTGTTTTCTTCATACATAAGAGGCATAATAAAATTGCCTTATTTCACTTTATACAGTTAGTAACTGTACTTTGTTTTAAAGTTGCTTGCCCTTTAGTTTTGCATGACAGTTGTATTTATTTTCAACTGCCACTCTTATCTTTCCACCCTGCATTATTCTAGTGTTTGCAGTTTGACAAATAATATCAAATTGAACAATCAACCACTGTCATCCATTTATTCTGCATTTTATTGTGCTGTAAATTAGAAAATAGATATAAGTTGTGCTGGACTACGCTAAAAGACTAATGAGCCCTGCACTATTTGTTGCTGTAGTATTTGCTCTAATCTTTACTGTTTTCCTTGTTTCTTCCTGTAATATTTGTAAATTTAGTCATCTTATTTCTTATGTTAATTTTCAAGTTATTCTTTAAGAAAATGGTTATTGTCCATTTTCTACCCTGTATAAAGAAACCCCCAAACCTTCTGAGTTCTGTCTGGTATTTTCTGTCACAAAACTAACTCCTGAGTAGGTCAAGTATTTTTTTTTTACTGACATGTTTTGGTTGGACCTGATGAAAACGGGAAGTGTGAATTTGGAGGATTATAGAAAGTTACATAGCTGCTGAGGTTTTGGTGAGAGATGAATGTTTTACCACATTTTGTCAGGCACTGATACTTAAAATATATGACTACCAAACCAAGAAGCTCAAAAATTCATGGCTGTTAATTAGAGAATAATGTATTCAGTCATGTTTTGAGTGAAGTTGCGTATGTTCTACGTATGAATTCTGTAGTTGTTCAGTTATCAGTTAGTAGATATTAGATGAAACCTGAATTACCCATTTTAAAAGGGAAAAAGATCACAAGGAAAGTAACGTTTTGAACCCTTTGCAGATGTCGTAAACCAGACAACAGTGGTTATAGTGGCCCTGCCTATTTTGGTCAAGCATATACACTTATTCTATTTCTGTTAATTTTCTGTTAATTTTTTATTCAGGTGCTGTATGCCAGACCTCATTTTTTTTTTTCACCACTCCTTCACCACTGCTACAGTTGTGACTATAAAGTTTCCCTTCTTAAAACTCTCTGATGTCACTTCAGTAGAAGATTAATTGCTTTTCTTTCCTTAGCAGCAATTGTAAGAAACTCTGCTTATTCTTTGTTAGGAGCATGGATTGTAGGATGATATTAATTAAATAGTCAACTCTCCCTTTTTAGAAGAAAAATTGGCAATCAGAGACTTATTTTCTGAGGTCATTATCATTAACCACAAAGAAAATGAGAAAAGGAATTGGGAAATATGTTCTTCTTTATTGTACCCAGTTGTAAGTACTTTTTTTTTTTTTATGTATATTTGTTCCCAGGCTGAAGAAGCTGCCAGAAGAAATAACTGCTGCTTTGGAACAGTTGACACATGGTTACTGTATAGATTAACTAAAGGTGAATGTTTACAGTTCCTCTTAATAAAACCTACTGGAATCTAAGTAATGATATTCATGACTGTCATTGATATATCCTGGAATTCAAATACTTTTTTGACAATTTATGCTTTTTTATAATTGTTGAATATTCTGATATATTTACTGTTTAAAAAACCCAGCCTTCTGTGTTAAATATTCTTTGGGTCTGTCTGGAAGGATAGGCAAAAAGGGAAATAAATATTCAGTGTAATCAGCCTTTTAGGCATTTAAGATTCAAAGAGGACTCCCAGAATTACTTTGCCTCGATTGAAGAAAGGTGCCTGTGAAAGCAAAAGAACAAAGAATTGTTACAAATGTGGAAGAGTGACAAGTTCTGTCCGTGTTGTTAGAAGTACCAGCTCTCTTCTAGCCAGTTTCATGAGGGTTAAATAAAGTAATGAATACGTATATGTTTTAGAGAGCAGCAGGTAGAGTTTGTATGCTCATTGTATCTTTATGACTTTACCTGTAGGCACTCAGTTTATATTTCATGAGAGCCACTGAGATGTTTAAAGGAAAAGTATGTTTAAAATTACTTTTTAAATGTTTAAAATCTTACTGTATTCTTTGTTTTGTCCTTTATGGTAGGTTCTGTGTATGCTACAGATTACTCAAATGCCAGTGCTACAGGTGTTTTTGAACCCTTTACGGTATGTGCTGCTCCAAAAAAAATGTTGTTGCTATTTATTGTGCTTCTGAGAGAATTGCTAATATTTTTATTTTTTCCATGTAATTTCAGAAATGTTGGAACCCCACTTTGTGTAATTTACTTTCCATTCCCATGTCTATTTATCCACCAGTGAAAGACACAAGGTAACTATGAAGGCATATTGAAAAGAACATAGCTGTTAAATTAATTGCCTTTAGAAAAGCACAACATGTCTGCACAAGCAAAGTAACTCAAAGCTGCACCAAAAAAAAAATTATTATTTTTATAGGCAGGTGTACTTTTTTTTTAACACTGCATGTGAATTCTATTTTTACTATTGGTATTTCTTGAAGTGATAGTTTTAATGCCTTCTTCACAATAAATTGGTAGCATTACCTTTCATATGTGCTGCAGACCCAGGCCTTAGATATCTATATTATATTTTAACAAAAGGTCAGTTTAGTGTTGTGATGTTTCTCCATAATGTTTGTTTTAAGCTTCAACTTTGGATCAGCTGACTCTGAAATATTTGGGGTACCTATCCCAATAATGGCAGTGGTGAGTTTTCTTCCTTAAATCTGTATATTTGTGTCTATATTCTTTTTACCTAGCTCTGATTTGATGCTTGCTTAGTAAGTATTCCCTATTCCTTCTGTATAACTACAGTAGAACTGGTTGTTGACATTTTCTCTGAAAACTTGGTTTACAGCTTTAGGGGAAAAGGAGAAGAAAGGAGCGAGAAGGGATTTCTAGAAGTTGAGGTCCATTAGGATTAGATGACCATTAATGATTAAGCATTAATTTAGGACTTAACAGAGCTGGGTTCTATTATAAACTCTGGTAATCTGTCTTTCTCTGGCTTAAAATCAGTTGTTCTATACGAAGTTGTGCAGTGGGGTCCGTTCTGACTTGGCTTCAGTATGACTGTACACAAATGTAAAAATATTTACTAATAAATCTATTTGTGGTACCTTTTATTTCTTTTTTCCACTAAAAATAAATGGTGAATAACTTGTTCTTGCCTCAGTAGTTATGATTTGGATAAGAAAAACCCATTATTTTTGTCAAATGACGACTTGTAGAAAAATCTCCTTAGGCTGAGGTAAATAGAAAAAAACATCACCTAGCTAACATGAATTTTTCCTACTATTTTTTAAGAATTCTAGACTCGATTTATCTGCAAATTTACTGTTTTACCAAGGCACAAAGAGGCATAAATGCATTTAGTAAGCATCATAGCTGAAAAAATGAGCATGGAATAATTTGGTACAGGGAGGTGGTAGCAGGATAAAAGGAAGGTGAAATCTCAAAACTTTGACTTGCTATCCAGGGGAAGAGGAATTCAAACCAAGCTGCCCTCTTATGCTCCCTGGTATTGCAAGTGCCCTGTTTATCCTTGCCAAATACTAAACCATAAAGTATTTCTTTTTTTTTTTTTTCCATAACATATTTTTTAATGTTGCAATCCATACTGCATACATTCAAGTTGCGTCCAAACCTGCTGTAATTTGGTTCTAGTGATAAATGTGACTGTTGGAATGGCCTGCATTGTATATGAGCCCTTTCTTAATGCTCAAGTCCTTTCTGAATGGTTATTTTTATTCAGAACTCTGAAGTGTTTGCAGTGATATTTAGACGTCCTGCAGCATTGTAGATTGGTCGTTGGTAGCTAACTTGTATTGTTCATGTTGGTATGGCAGGTAGCAGATCAGCAGGCAGCTATGTTTGGGGAATGCTGCTTTCACCCAGGAGATGTTAAACTGACAATGGGAACAGGTGGCTTCTGGAATGTGAATACGGGAGAGCATCTGTTTGCATCACGAAGAGGTAAGATAGTGAAATTTTTGGTTTAAAGTATTTCATGTGATTCAACAGCTATTAATGATGAGAGTACGAAAAAGGATAAAACAGGGCTATGCTTTTCCTTCTGTCTTTAGCTGTAGAAAGGCAGTTTGAAATTGTTTTCAGAATGGAAGACTCTGGAAATTTTTATTTTTTTTTTTTAGAAACGTAGATCTTGGTTACTCTGAAATATGCTTTTTAAGAAGAGAATTTAAGTAACATCACTAGTAATTATGTCTGCTACCTGCATCCCTGTTTGTTTTCTTTGGATTTTCTTTGGTTATTTGTGGGTTTTTGTTTGCTTGTTTGTTTTTGTTTGTTTGGTTTTGGGTTTTTTGTTTCTTCACCTGTTCTTCTTGATAGTAGTATTTTAGTGTTATACAGTACAGATGGAGAAAAAGGGGATTAGTCCTCTGGCTTCTCACACCAAACTGGTTCAGTAGCTCACTGTAAGTTCCTCCTCTTCAGCCCTTATGCTTTGAAGCACCTGCAATGAGTTAATGCAGGGTTAGCAATTTCTAGTTTTGTTTTAAAATACTAGAAATGAGCTCCCCAGTATGTTTCTAGGGTTTAAAACTTCGGTATTTTGGACATTTGTGGTCTGTCAAGCTTGCTAATTTGTCATAGGTGGCTATTTGTCAAGAGGGCAACAGGCAATGCTGAAGTAAATTTGCCTGCACAGTCTCTTTCTGTGTGTCTGTCATATTTTTAAAGAGTTACTAACTTTGGGAAGCCTGCAGTTTGAAATGGGAGGGGTAGATCTGGGGTTGAGGACAGCAGTGTGCTAAGGAGACTTACCAACTGAAGTCTGGAGATACTTTGGCAAATACATACTATATGTCAGAACTGAATAGCATAGATACTGAATTCCCTATGAATGCAAATGCTTTTTAGGTTAATTAATGATGATCTGGTGATCCTTCCACTTAGGAAATCATATATATGTAGTCTGTGGAAATGTAACAGCAATAACATGCTGTAGGGTTTTTCTATTTTGTTTTCTTCTAAGAAAATATTTAGATACTGTGATAGGAGTTGAAATCTTTAAGGCAGTGCTGTGAAGCTTTTACTGCTTTAGGCTGTTACTTACATTAAAATTATTTTCCCTATGTTCTTTAGATGTTGGGTGGTATGGTTAGTGACACAAATTAAGTACCTAGCTTTGCTCAGTACCATGGGCGTGAAATATAATGTGTTCAATCTTTAAAGCTAACATATGTATTTAAGACTGCAAGACAAATTCCCACAGCATCCTTGTGCAAGCTATTCATTAGCTACTGTTCTAGTTTCTTGTCTACATTTAGTTGCTATATATGACAGTTTTAAAAAAATAAAATAGTTACTTCAAGAACAGCACTTGTCACAATACAATGATGGAAGCTTGTTGTATGGATTTGAAATCTATGTCTCCATCAGTCTGATAGTTCTAGGTAACTCTGGTCATGCCAAATGTTATGTTGATCCGTCCCTGGAGATAGATTCTTTTACACTACTAGAGATTCTGGTGTGGGTATCTTTAGGAAGGCCACCTAATGGACTTCTCTGTGCCTGATAAGTTGTCCCTTTCTAGTTCTGTCTTGATGAATTGTTGGTGTTACTTCCTTGTAGCCTTGCCTTAGGTAGAAAATAAAGATTATAAGGGAGCCCTGCACCAATGATCTGAAGAGATTTATCACTTTTTCCTTTCAGGAGACAAATGCAGACTTTAAATAGGTGCCGCTGATTGTTTCCGTGGTAAGCACCAGAGTGCTGCAGTTGCACTAGTACTGCCATGCCACTCTTGAACACATGCAAGCAAACTGGAGATGATTCTGTGAGGTGCACTTGTGTACCAGCAAAGTCACCCTGAGAAAACAGAGATAGTCCTGAGGTCCTTCTGATGCTTTTCTGGACCTTTAGTTATTGGGGCTTGTTTACCTTTGTTGCATTGCCCATGATCTCTGAGTCCCGAGTAGGGTCCCATAAGGTCTGGGTGCTTTCTTTACTCTGGTACTTACTGAACTTGGGCTGGGGGAAGTTTTTATTGCTGTGGCCACTGAATGCTTATTGAGTCACCTCAAAAACCATTTGTCCAGCTGCATTACCAGACGACATCTACTGTTCAAACAGATAATGATGTCTTTTTGCTTTAGTATTAAAAGCAGCAGTCTGTAAGACTCTGCTTATGTTCTTACTAGTACAGATATCAAACAAGGTCTTTCTGTTCACACTGACTGTTTTTAGTAGCATGTCTCTCTTGAAGTTTTCAACATTGGCATGGGGAGCAAAGGGGAGAACGAATTGTCAGGTTTAGCCTAATGTATCTTCAAGCAGGCAGTTCTATGAAAGACACTGTACTGTGTTTTCAAATAAACCAACAGTGCTTGCCCTATGTATTTCTGCTTTTCTGCTGAGAAAAGAAAAACAAAAAGCAATTTTGGGTTTGGGTGTTTTGGGTTTTCTTTTTTGAGTCACTGCAAAGCCCAAACTAGTTGGAAATCCTAACTTCCTGCAAATCCTGTCATGCAAACCACAGAAGTGCTACTCTTTTGTAGTTATAGACAAAGCATGTCACCAAATATTTTTAAAGAGTTTGAATGTTTCTTTTGTTTATTAGGCAAACAAACACACAGGTAGAATGATGTAGTCAACTGGCAGTAGCCTTTATTGGGGACAAGGATGGGCAAACTGAGAAACTTGTTTTTTGCTTTCTATGTGAGGAAGCATTGCATAATGAAAAGGAATAAAAAAGGGTATCACTTTTATACTCTTCTATGAGTAAGATCTATGTTCGAAGCTCACGCTGCCTTTGTGTGTGTATGTGTCTGTCTGTTTGGTTTAGTGTTTGTGCTTCCCATTTGAAAGCCCAGTCTTTATGTTCTGTGTTTTGGGGAAGTAATTCCAACTTTTTAGAAACCATTAGGGAAAATTAGATGGTTTAAAACAAATGGGGAAACACTGATAAATCTTTAAGTATATACAATCTCTTATTATATTAAAAAAGTGCAGATAACTCTTCTGTTTAGCTTAAAGAGGGTTGATTTTTTTTTTTTTAATTTGATAGTGTTTTGGGTTTGGTTTTTGGTTTTTAGGGTTTTTTTAGGGTAACTTTGGTTTAACTAACTTGTTCAAGTCTCTTGTAATCCTATCACTTAATTTTTAAGCAATACTTTTAACTTCTATCAGTGATGTTTTTCAAGCTGGAGCTGTGCAAAGGAATTAAATAAAAACTTTTGGAGTTTTTTGTTGGATTTATTAGGGATGTGTTTGTATATGTTTTTCTGGACACATTTAACTGCCTGTTTTGTTTCGTGGAAAATAATTAAGGTCTGTATCCACTGATTGGTTGGAAGATTGGGGAAGAAGTTGTTTACTTAACTGAAGGCTGTATTTCAGACATTGGCACTGCCATAAAATGGGCTCAGGATATAAGTAAGTATTCTTCAATTTTATAGAGGTTAAAATACATTATTACTTAAGAAACTGTTTTAAGGGGACACAGTTATGTTACCGGCTTGGTTTTAGTGTCCATAATTGAAGAAATTAGCCTATGTGTTTTGGACAGTGGAAAATGATGTGTCTCATTAGTAGATTTTCTGCTGAGTGTGTTTGCTGCAGGGAGTCAGCTCCTTTTCAGACTCTGCCTCTCAGACCCTCCTGCCTGTGTAGATGAGGCTCAACATGGATGAAGATGAGACATATAATAGTGATAAAAGTTTGGAAATAAGAATTTCTGCAGCGAGACAAACCTGGTTTAATGCACTTCCTTTAGTGGGATCAGATCCCTTCTAGGAGTTTTGAAAAAGTTATATGGAATATCAAGGAGAAGTCAATATTTATATATTTTATTTTTTTTTTTCTTTTTCTATCCTGGCACAGAGATACTCTATTATAGTTTAGTAATAGCAAATAAAGCAAGAAGGATTAGGCTTACTAGTCTGGGTACAGCAGAATCCAAAGATTTCAAATAAATTTATGAAGGTTACGAAGGTAAATTGAAACTCCTGGTAAGTTACCAAGATGGGTTTTTCAAAGATAAATAAAGTTAGATTAACCTAATTTATTTGTGATAGGAGAATTTACTTTTTAGACAAGAAAAAGCAACATATCTCATTTACAGGAGACCTCTAATCTTCTGTAAAAACATGTTATGTGGCCACATAAGGACATTATTAGTTGAAACTACAGAAGATGGGCATTAGTACAAGAATTACATGCAAGTGAAGAACAAGCTGAAGAGGGATGTCTGTGGAGTTGTGAAAGGAGACATCTGGCTAGACAAAATAAAAATTGTGTCTCTCAAAGAGGTAATATTAGGACCTAATTTATATTTTTATGTATCAGTCACTTGTAAAAATCCTAATGGTGCTGATACCATATTAAGAACTTTCTCTGTAGTCATTTGGTGCTTGTGCTAACAGTAACAGTATCTGGGGAGGATAACATGGTTTGTGTTTTGCAAATCTAGGTTTTTAAATACTTAGGGTGCTGTTGTTAGCATTGTCAATTCCTATTTACGTCTGTTTGGAAAGCTAATGACCTCTTAACAGGATATGAATATTAAAAGGCTACAGCATAACAGATATAAGAGGATCCTCATAATAGGAGGATCACAGATATTAGAGTTTAGTCTTCATCTGAATAGCTTTTTGGTTTTAATATGAGAAGTGATCATTTTCCTTAGAACATGTAGTTTGAGAATATTGCAAAAGGAAAAGTCTTACTCCATTTTTTTGTTTCTTAATATATGAAGAAATGGAAGTAAATTATAAAAGCATATGATTTATGCATTTTTACAGATCTTTTCACCAATGTAGATGAAACAGCAAAAATGGCACAGAGTATTGTTGATTCTCAAGGCGTTTGTTTTGTTCCAGGTTTTCAGGTAAAATTCTTACTATAAGTATAATTGAGAATATAATTTTAATAACCCAGCTAAAATTTTAACCTTTACATATTTACATGTAGTAATTTACATCTTGTCTCAGTATTTATTCTGTACTACTCAAGTTCCTGTTTTCTCTCATCACAATGCATGAAGATCAGTTATATCAGAATGCTTAAACACCATCCCCCGATCAGAAAAACCTTACAAAATAGGAAAATTTTACCCATTTTGCAGATGGAGACCTGGGGGACAGAAAAACTAAATGAATTGCCCACAGTAAGTCAGGAAGTGCCTGCAGAGACAGCAAGCAATCCCATTGTTTTTTCTGCCTCAGGCAGAGCCTTCATTGAGACAGTACTTCTAAGCACTGTTCTAAAATAATTCAAGATGTAGGCTGCAATCCATCAGAGTATTCAAACCTACTGAAATAGGAATAAGATTCTGCAGTAAGATTTAGTACCACCAAATTCTGGTGTTACTAAAAGCCAAGATACTTTTCCTGGGAATGGTCAAATCGAGTATGGTAGACTTTTCTCTTAGAAGGCGTAGTAATTCATTAATTTGAATGTTACCAACCAGTTCATCTCTCTGTGTTTCTAAAAGTGGGGTTTTGGTTTTTTCTTTATCTTCATTGGTCAACTGCACTACATTGTTTGATCATTCCCAGGACTAGTGGTTTTTCTAAAGAAACATAGCATCTTTAACCTGGCCTTTGTATAAGTCCCATATGCTGGTGGAATGAGGCAAAGAAAAATTTCATTTCTGCTGCAGGTAGCCCAGGTACCTTCTCTCGTGCTGATCATTAGATCTATTTTTATCTATAAAGCTTGATTATGCTAAGATGTTTCCATTTACTATTTACCATGAGTAATTGTGCCACGCCAAATTGCAGTATTTGCAGAAAAGAATCCCGAGGTAGACAAATGTTAGTCTGAATTTTTGTTTTGATTCTGTAATTCTAATAATATTCAAGTTCTAGAGGTGTTGGTAAAACTTGGTTTTATTCAGTTTTTGTTTGGCTTTGTCGGTTTTTCTCCCCCTTGCTTTCCTGACACTGTTTCCAGAAGGAACCTCGCCCAGTTTATTGGTAAACGTTGATTCAGTCTCTTTTTTCTTAAGTCTAATATTTCCAGTCTGAATTTAGAAGCTGTACTTAGAAACCTGAATGGCTTTCTGTAATCATGACATGTTGCGACCACTAATAGTATGGATAATGTGGATTTCTTTGTCTTTAAAAAGTCCTGCTTATTCCAGTGGACTGTGCTTAGCTAGTGAACTCACAGTAGCAGAATCTGTATCAGTTTAGAAACTGAATGGATTAAATGGTATGAAAAGGAACATGAACAGAGTTGCGCACTTCTGGGACTGTAATGTGTCTGTTTAGCTTCACTGGCTAGATGCTAACACAAATTGATTTGCTTGTAATGTTTCTTAGACCTCAGAATGATAGCAGTTAGGGAGGATACTTATAAAACTCATGTGTTGATTTCCTACACAGTGTAAAATGTTTCTCTACTCATCCATATTAAGGCAAGTAGAACAAGTTTTCTTTCTTGCTGGATTCTACTGCTGTGGTACAATACACTGAGAGGAGGAACATCATTGTGAAAGTGTATTTGAAATCAAGTGAACATGAGCATTAATCGTTTTTCCTTTTACTCACTTTGCTTGAAACATGGCTTTGCAGGCTTAATTTGCTGTGGTTAATAGTTACAGCAGAAACTTAGGACTTTTTGCTGGAGTGTATGAATATATATATGTGTGCATACACATATATATATATGCATTGCTGCTTTTTTCTTTAATGATTGATTCTTTCAGGATACTCATGGTCTATACTTTTTAGTTTACTACTTTGTATATGAACATCTGTAAACTTGGAAGCCATGAATCCTTATTATGCTACTGGGGTGGACAAGTGGTTTCATTCTTAGAGTTGGAAGGGTGCTTGTATATTAAAAAAAAAAAGCTAAATTAAAAATTCTCTTACTTCATTGCAGTAGTTTCTTCTCTTTGGGAACTTTTGCAAAATGCCAGTTCTCATTTGGCTGTGTGTACCTATAAGTACATAATTTTTTATATATTTGTTTATATGATAGCATTTTCTTAACTTGCTTTACAAATACATGTGTGTGTATTTTATAAGCATGAGATTGAAACATCTGGTAAGTGCTGTCACGATTGATTTCAGCACAATACAACTGGAAAGGATTGTTTCAATTTAAGAATGACTGTCTAGAGTAAAAATGAGATTTAACAGTTGTCCCAGACCAGCAAGCAAGTATTTTGTGATAAAGTTCGGAGAAGTGGAAGGGTAGAGAAGAAATTCATCAGCTGATCCTCTAGTTCTCCTGAAAAAAAAAAGACAACTTAATGACCATTAGAATTTTACTTGGATTCCGTTTATCATCGTGTATGTGAAATCTGACTAGAGAACAGCAGTATCAGTGTGCCCTGCTATATGTATTTTCAAGAGAAGTCATACAGGTTAGTGTTAATTTAGTATGTAGTTTTGGAAGAAACCACTTAAACCTTTTGAAACTATTGAAAGTTTCAAAATAGAAGCTATTGAAACTCTTCACTGAGTTAGCTAAAATAACACTATATGCCTCTTACATATTGTTTTCAATTTTCTTCTTTCACTATGCTGCCTGTAGTTGTCGTAAGTTATTTTTTCCGTACTATTTGACTCCTTTCTCAAAAGCCTGCAACTACAATTCACTGAACTCATGGTGAAATCTTTTTTACAGGTTTCTGTGAATGACCCATATTTATGTGCCTCTTTCATGGGGCTGAAATCTTCCACTACCAGAAACCATCTTGTACGAGCTATATTGGAATCTGTAGCTTTCAGGTACTGTTTGCTTAATTATCTTGCTTGTATTTTCTTAGATTGGCTTTTATTTTAATCAGCAGTGTTAAATGGACATGACTGCAGTTTGTAAAATATAAACGATAATAATCTATTACTGTTACACTGAAAAGAAGCCTTAGCTGCTTACCTTTATTTTTGCTTTCGCACCTTACAAATAAACCCATGTATATTTATTAGCTCAGAATTTTTATAAACTAGCCATGTACAGATTCTTAAATTATATTGGTTTGTGCATTTTCTAAAAAAGTTTTATGTTTGAAGTTTGCCTTTACTCTTCTGACAGTGTTTTGTCAGAACCTGTAGCCCGCTCCAGCTGTGGTTAAAGTATCCCTAAAGCTGGAAGTTTTATGCTAGCTCTTTGGCTAAAGTTTGAAATGTAGGTGTTCTTATAAAACATCACATCAGTAGCTCACAGTGGAACAGATTGGTTCTGCCTTGCAAACCCACCCGGCATGTCTTGAACTGAAATTGAATATGGTTTGAGCCTGGTTCACACTGCACTGTGCCCAGTTAGGGAGCTCTGATATGATTCCTTCCAATCTAGTCACCAGCTTTGCTTTGGGCATAATAACCTCCAGCAAAAAGACAAAAAGGATGTCTGGAGGGAGGTAACATTCTCAATTGGTGCAACGATTTCTAATGCATTTTTTTCTGCACTGCAAGAGCAATGTGAGATGCAGTAATTCTGCACTCCTAAACTGAAGCATGGGTCTCTTGAACAGGGAGGAATATTAAGAGTCTCATCTCATTCAAATACCTAACTAGAAAAGGGTAGAGACAGTGCTTAGATTTTCTCCTATTGAATAAAATGGCTTCAGAACAAGTCTAGTTTACAACCTTCATGTGTTCTCTTTAAAAACAGCTTGAGAAACTCTGATTAACACTCTGTCAGCCAACTTTCCTCACCCTAAACCTCTTGTTACATCAACAATTGCATCTTCTCTATAAAAACCTATCAACAGTTTCCATCAGGGGAAAATATACCTTGTACAGTGACTTGCTATAAAATGGGCTGTAATTTAGCCATACTTGTGTCTTTGTAATGACATGTGACAAAACCAAGTTTCAGCCTTTTTTTTCTTTAATTTATGCATTCTGGAAATTCTGTTAGCTATTGCAGCAGTTCTTACACAACTGAGGCATTTTTTTGCCTTGTATTTTATTTTCTGACAATGTAGATACTAGAAACACTTTATGGAATTTAAAATGCTTAATTCTACTAAATATTTTTTTAAAGAAACAAACAGCTTTATGATATGATTGTGAAGAAGATACGCATTCCTCTTCAAACAATTAGGTAAGTTTTGGGCAACTTTTAAATTTGATACATGGGAATTTGATTTTAAATAGGATGACATTTATTGTGCATTTTATATTACTGTAAGAATCCTGCTGCTGAGAAATAAATGATTACCAAGTCAAATGTTAATGTAACTTAAGTGGACGTAACCCACAGAAGGATTGGTTCTTAATTAAGCTATTGGCATTGGTGATTGTCAGTAGGTGAGTAATGAATAGTTCTAATTATTCTAAAAGAAAAAAAAGAAAGTAAAAGGCAAATTTATGTTTTCAGGTAGCACTCGAGTGCATATGGCACTGCCTACCACAAAGGTGATTCTTCCCCCTGGTATCATTTTTTCAGACTGAATTTTTTTGTGCTGGGGGTTTCACAGACTGAATGTGTTTTTTTAAATGTCAGCTAAAGCTGGACCTGTTTGTGAGGAGGAGGGGGAGGATATTTTTACAATTCAGTTGTTAAGATGCTGGTTTTGCTTTGATTTTTGAAGAAGAAAATGAGTGACATAACCTTGATCTCTAGATTATGCTTTCACACCTTGGAAAATTTAGCTGAATTACGTGTTGCTGGAAATCTGTGTTGCGCATTTAGGTAGCTACTTCGTTTGAACACACTAGTTGTCTTAAGATCAAGCCCTCTCAAGCAGAGAAAGCTCTCCAAAATTTCGCTTTCTGGCAGCCAGGGGTCATTGCGATACCACAGTCAAGAAGAGTGAGGAAAATGTTCCTGCCTTTCTTGTGGCTTTTTTCCTCATACTCATGTAAAGGAAGAAGTAACCTGGCAGGCATGTCGACAGCTGAGAAATCAGACTTTTGAGTAGTGGAGGGAAAATGAAAGTACAAAGTGGATGGAAAGTGAAAGTTTCTGTCTTCGATCAGATACTGGGACAAAGTAGGCAAAGATGAAGGAACAGCCAGGCTTGGGGTTTTAATAAAGAGGAAAAGATAAAAAGTACTAGATTTTTTAAAATTTTTTTAAGTTATTTTATTTTATTTCTGTTACATAGAAAATTGCATCCAAAATTTGAGAAGTTGTATTAAGACTACAAACTGAAAATTGGTATGTGTGGAAGTACTGCCTAGGGAACTTCACAATTCTGGTCCTATTTACATTGCAATGTACTTAAAATTGTATGATCGTATTCTTGTTTATTTATTAAAATAAAATTGCTGTTACATATAGTGACCATAATAGTTAACTACATCAGTAGCAGTGCAGCTTGTGGGTTAAGTGTTAGAGGATGAGATACACTTAATGGGTTTTTTCAGTTAGGTTATAAACTGCTTCCTTCCCATCCTCTTGTCTGCGCATCTTCAGTATCTACCCTTTACTTCTGATTTTTTTGTTGTTGTGTTTTATCCCACAAATATGTTTATTCCCTTTTTACCTGTTGTCCTGTATCCCTGGTTTCTTCATGGTCTCTGGCCCTTACAAGCTCCTAGAAAGTTGTTTTCATTGGTCCTCCACATTCCTAATGATTCTCTTTGGTTGTCTCAACACCATCAAGGAGCAGAGAAGGAACTGTTAGTTTCAGTGCTCATGTCCTGTGTTGTAGCAGTATGCAGCAGCCTTTACAAGGATGACATTGGTGGTTCCTGGAGTTCTGGAATTCACCTATTGTTGTCAGAAATAAGACATCCTGTCAAATGGTACATAGGAACTTTGAACTAGAAGATGTGCGGATTAAATCTTCAAAGTATCTTCATGCAAAATTGAGCTAAATGTAAAACTGGGCATTTGGAAAATTTCTTTTTTCCCCTTGTAACCTGAATCAAAAGTATGTCTTATTTTTACAGAAGGAAAATATATGTCACTGGCACAAAGAGTGTGACTTTGCCAGTTAAAGGGTTTTATGCCACAATATAGAAGTGGTAATCCTGCTTAACTGTTTCTACAAACAAGCAAAACCCTGTAACATCACCAGTCGGGCAGTGTCCTGATTTTAGTTTCAGAAACAGCCAGAACACTTGTGCAAGTTTTCTGAGACACCACATAATATAGAAGATTTCTAAGCAACTGTGAAGTTTTATTACCCAACGCTTTCTATAGTAATAAACAGTAAATGTCTTTACTGGACCACATTTGATATACACCAGCTTCATACCTGGCTGGTATTGGAGTCCAACAGTGTAACAAACCAATCCATGACAATTCAAAGATTGCTTTTTGTTCTAGTTATATTTTGTTTTCAAGACTGGTTACCTTGCACCACTAGTAATCACTCTGAGATTATTAAAGATCAGCACTGATAAGTTCTAGTTTTCTCCATTAAAGGTTCTCTGATGTAATGCAATTAAGAAAATAGGTGGGTGGAAACCTCATTCTCATCTTCTTCATGAAAATAAGCAACTGTGATGTAATTTAGCTAACTGGTACAAAGATTTTGGTAGTAATGAAAACAGTACTTTTCCAGATCTGAGAACACTTGAAAGGGTTTGTTTAAGGTAATGGTTTTGACTATTGTCGTGTTGTGGTGATAACTGTGGAAAGGTTCTCTTATGACCACCAACATTTCAACCAGGATGATGCATGGTTTTAGAAGACAGAGCTTATAAAGCTTTTGTAATGTGGCTGCCCTGCGTCCCTGTCTGTCTAGCATTCCTCCCCCATTTTATAGGCATTCTTTTTCTTTTCCCAGGCATCTTGTGCTGGCTTCTAAATTTGCCATAAAATGGAAAGGCATTTGTGCATGAGTGACAGGAAAATGTATGCATAGGTGTGAAACCCCGAAGTTGTTTTCTGAAATGTTGGCAATAAGCATTTGAACTAAATGCATTTTTTTTTAACTACTTCTTCCCTTCTCTCTATAGAGCTGATGGAGGTGTCAGCAATAATAGTTTTGTCATGCAGATGACTTCAGATTTAATTAATAAGAAAATAGAAAAACCTGTGAATGCAGACATGTCGAGTCTTGGCGCAGCTTTTCTAGCAGGCCTTGCTTCAGGTATGTGTACACTTAAAAGGGTTTTGTTTTTCCTTTCATAATACATGTTTGTAAATATGGAAAAAAAAACCAAAAACCCTGACAAAACTAGAGTGTAACTTCAGATAATTGTAAAAACTCCACACAGGATTACTTTAGCCATTTTTATGGGAATTCAAGATAAATAGTTTTTGTGTTTCTCTGTACAGTGCTTTATACCCATGTACTTGTATTTGGTGGCCCAAAGAAACAGATAATGTCCAACATAAACCAAATCAGGGACCTTATTTGTATTTCTGACACAAGGTGCTGATTTGCTGAGCCATTTTATGCTTGGTTAGTTTTACATAAACAAATGGTGACAGCAAGTTTAATGTGAGAACCGCCTGCACATAGATCTGTAAGATCTGTTGACATTTAGGATGTAGTACTGGAGAAGAAGAGGTGAACCCTGCCTTTGCTGCCTCCTACTTTCTTGACCTGGACACTTTGTATCCCTTCCCACATTTGCACTTGGAGCAGCGCTTGGGGGGGGATGGATCACATGACAAAGAAGCTGCTACACTTAACCTGCAGCTGTGTTCCCATTGAATCTCTGTCCTGTCGTCTGTGAACCATGTCTTTATTCTTTAAGTTTTTCACAGAAATGAACACATTAGAAGTACAAAATAAATTATCAACAGGGAAAAAAACCCACCTCTACTCACACAGTATTATTTTAGATAATTATCCAGACTTAAAACTACATACTGTCAATGGTTTCGCTTAATATCCGCCTACAAAATATATTTCCATTAACTTCATTAAATTGCTCCGATATGTAAATAACATAACTGGAAGATAAAAACTACGTGCTCAGTAAGACTTAGCAAATAAAACTGTAGGAAAGCTGCAGCCCTTGTCAGACAAGAATGATTAAATAACCTAATCTGAATATTAAATCTGAATGATTAAATAACCTAATCTGAATATGCAACACCAGATGTTTTCTGCCATGGGTGCAATTTTTGGGACAGTACCAAAGCAGCTAGAGCAAAGTCTTGGTTTCTGTGTCCCTTCTTCATTGAGAGGGACCTGCAGCCAAAAGCACAGTGTCAACGAAATCTAAGGGAACTTCAGTGTACCAGAGCTGTTCCTTGGAAGCCATCCCAGTTAAGCAGATGTACTGTTGTAAGGATTCCAAACAAGTGGATGCTATTGGGAAGGAGTTTCACAATGTTAAAAATATGCTTCCCTCTGAGAAAGTTGTTGGTTGAGTAAAGAAAAGCTGTCATGGCTTCTTACTGTGTTTCTGCTTTGGATGTCTTGGAAATAGATTAAATCAACTCAAAAATAACATATTTGCAGTTGAGCTTGAGAATGAACTTTCTGTTTATAGGATTTTGGACTGACAAAGAACAATTAAAGAAGCTAAGGCGAATAGAAGTAGTTTTTGAGCCCCAGAAGGAGTTGGAGGAATACAAACCTGCTATGGATACCTGGCTACAAGCAATGAAACACTCCCTGCACTGGTAGAAATTGGCATTTTAATGATAGAGGAATTGAAATGGTTTAATTCATGTTTATAACATCTTGCCAGTAACGGGACAGTAAAAACCTGTCCCATTTGAAATTTGTGATGGTACAGATATAAAGTTATACAATACTCCAGTTACACACACACACACAAACACACACACCCCCCGGCTGCTAGATTACTTACCACACCATAATGAACTGTCCTATCATCCCTATGACAGCTGTCATTCAGCTGCAGCATTTGTGTCCCTTCAGTGACCTCCTCTGGGTGGCCCAGCTGTTTGAATCCTCCCCTGTACTAGAGATGGGGAGTCTTTTTCCTATGATGGGTTTTCTACCGAGGAGCTCTCCTCCCTTCAGATTTTTAAATCTTTGGGATGTTAATCGTCAAGGAAGGGTAAAAGGCATATATACTCTTATGTGCCTTAATAGGCATTTCCAAGAAACGTAAAATGATTTTTGGGGGTTGGGTTGTGATGGACTTGATGGGATACAAAGATATTCTCTGATTAGTAGCCTGTTACCACCTTTTGGTTGACTTCATAAGGAAGCATTTGACCCAGCTCTGTGATGATATTTTTGTGTACTTAGATTTAAGATGAAGTACAAAAGCAAATAGGCTTTCAGTACTCCATTTTAAAAAACAGGAAATCAGAATTTTTGTAGCTGATGGTTCCTATTTAACTTGTAGAACTTTTTTTTTTTAAATTTTCTAAAGACCATCAGCTATATTATCTGGCATGGGTAATAAAAAGACATTAAAAGTTTTTACAGGTATGCTATCTAACTTGTAAAAATCTGTAACATTAGTATTTTCATACTATTAGCTAAACAGGAGAAAAAGTCTATTTTTGAAACTTAATTTCACTTTTTAAAATGAATTACAAGAAATGTGTAGTTAATTATTTTTATGTATTTGTTTATCACTAATCTTAAATTACTCTAATTTTCTCAGGTGTATGTGTAAATAAAAAATGTAAAATTATTAAACATTTTCAATTTAGAATAATACTAAATCCAAGCTGTGGGTGATTGTGTTCCACCAACACTGGAGACAAGAACTCTTTGTAGATTTGACATTATTGAAGAGGGCCAAGAAACTATCATCCACTTTTTCTTGTGCTGAAACATGGAAGGTCGAATCATCCACCATCCCCTCAGTTTCTTGCACAGTCATCTACTATGAGATGGAACATCTACTCTAGCTGTCTTCTTCAAACTACATCTCATTTCCCTGTCACCCTTAGCTTAATGTACCATTTTTCAAATTATGTTACTTTGTCCTTCAACCTGTTCTACATATTGGCACATTCCTTTTTAATCTGGGTGTCCTTCAAGTTGCAGAGACCATTCTGTCCTGAACCTACTTTATGGGAATTGTAAACTGAATTCCGGAAACAGGTCTGTCTGCTGATTTCTAGTAATATGGCAGGCTTTTTTTTTGTTGTTGTTTTCTTTTTGAACCATAAAATGTGGCTGTCTAGGTGCCAACACTCCCAAGTGCATTGATGAGGTTCCCTCCACTCCTCTGCCTGCTCTAAGGTAAGAACCTATAGTTAAAGGATAGGTGGAACACTCGTTTTGCTTCAACACCTGTGTTCAGCTTGTGATTTTCTCTGTCATCTCAACCTCACTGCTAAAGAAAATGCTCATGGGCAAGAAGGTTCTACTAGGCTGAACAGAAGGGCTTTCAGTCTGGCATTTTGAATGAAGCTTGTGCCTCAGTCACTGGTGTTCTACACTGTTCTCACTGAAGGAGTTTATTTTCATCAAAGTCTGCCTAGGGATAACATCCACCTATTACCCTCTTGATGAAGGCTGCTTGACATATGTTCACTTAATAGTTCTGTGGTGGTCTGGGCTTGATGAGGGTTCCTGCAGTGTTCCCAGACAGAGCTCTAATGACAGCCGAATCAGATTCTGTTCAGATCACTTCTTTGAAAATAACTCAGTTACACACATGCCTTATTCTGTACCTTTACATAGCGGTGGTTTTCATCCTGGCCATAGAACAGCTAGAAAGACAGAAGATACTTAAAACATTATATAGCCCTCATACTCAGTGTCCTAGAAAGACCTATCCCGGTTAACTTTTGTCACTGTTTAATTTGAAGC
Source organism: Psittacus erithacus (assembly GCA_009867235.2). NCBI lineage: Eukaryota > Metazoa > Chordata > Aves > Psittaciformes > Psittacidae > Psittacus > Psittacus erithacus. The sequence continues at coordinate 46,454 of WYDI02032613.1, read as the reverse complement.
AGAAAATTTAACCTGTTTTCCTTTCAGTAGCCTCAAATCTACAGGAGAGAAACTTTGCTGCAAATTAAGGATGCAAAAAGACTTTAGTCAGCACCCCAGCCTTTCAAATGACCTGCAGAGCTGTGTTCTGTTGTGGAGAGGCTCAAAGTAGTGAGCAAGTCATTCTGAAATGAATGGTGTGTAAGTCTACCAAGATGGAGCAGCCTTTGGAGGTTAGAGCATCTGCCACAACTTGTGACATGCAGCTGCCCAGAGAACAAACAGACTGATTGGCATCTTGAAGAAATTTGGTTACTGATCATTAAGCCTCTTTTGCTTACCTGTTACAAGAGTAAATTATTTTACTTCCCCAGGAATTTTTTTCTGTGCTGACACCTTAAAATGGTACCTTTTAATTGATATTGAATTTGAAATGAGCTTTAAGTAATTAGATACACTTTGCTGGCACTTCACCCTCTCAATTTTTGCTACACAGAGGACATTAAAACTGCTGTAGAAAGTCACTCATGCTAACTTCTATTTAAAGTACAACAGCTTTCCTGCTGCTCTTTGGTAAAGATAGTAAAGGTGGTAATACAAAAGTAAAAAACAAAATAAATTAGCTTGATAGTAAAGATAGTACTACAAAAAAATATATAAAGTAGTTTGTAGTTTTATCGTTTTAAGAGAGACATCATGTTGGACTGTGATGCACCTCATCAGGCGTGTGAAGTTTGGAAATTCAGTTGAGAGATGTGTTAATGATCTCTAGGCTTTCTGCCTTCACAGATACACATGGTGCTGACGGTAGGGAATTTCATCCCAGTTTGGCAATTTCATCATTCATAATAACATTTAGCCCTATGTGGGAACTACATTGCATGAAAAATCCCTCTAATGTTGGAGAAATCTCACTGCTATTGGATTAATTATTGCATGTCAAAAGAAAGAGCAGATAAACCAGTGTTCAGACAGCTGAAAGTACTGAGCAGAAGTCGTATGAGTTTTCTTACACAACTAAGAAACAAATCAAGTCAGCTGTGTTTAAAATCTAATGAACTTTGCCAAGATTTTTGAGTACTGTTTTCATGTAAGCAGTGGTTTTTTTCTCTCCTGTAACAGCTAATTTTATCTAAAACTAATTCAGTTGCTCTCATCTGTTTTTGACAAGAGCATTTAAACTTGCTTTCCTGTCAGAAGAAATTAAAAAAGGAAACTGAGTTGCTGTTTCAGCCTCCTAGCTTCTTTTTGATATAATCTCTTGTCGTAAGTTCCTTCTACTATACCCAGTATTTCCAGGATCAGGGCACGGCATAGGAACTCAGCAGTCAAAAAAAAGGTAAGAAACTTTTTTTGTTGTTGTTTCCATTCAGTGGACCATAGAATTGAGGGAATTTTGTGCTCTTAACTGGTCCAAGCTAAAAAGTACAGACAAATTTGTGACCCACTTTTTTCAAAGTATCAGGTATGGCAGCACTGCAGGTTGAGTCTGGGAGTATGGTAGTACTCAGACCCATTAATTGGGCAGCATCTTAGTTTAAGGTTTTATTGGCAGTGGGGACAAGTTCAGCTGCAGCAAAGAGGTGGAGGAGGCTGTTCTGGGTTAGTGTTTGTATAGGTTATCATGGCAAGGGTTGTAGGCTGGCAAGAACGCGATCAAACTAACAAATGTTGATAAGTAATGTGTTGAGAAAGGGGAAGGTTTGGGATCTGAATGGGATCTGACCAGCCAGCAGAAGCAAGAGGCTGTTCTAAGGCTGGGAGACCACTGTTAGTTTCTGGAGGGAAACATGAGAACTTCCTGCAGTGCAGGTTTTACTGTGAGTAGGTGCTAAACCTGTGCATTAGCATGTGTAAAAATACAATTCCAAGATGTTTTTCAGTGCAGCTCTCATTCTGGGATAAAGTCTGGGATTTGTGTAAGTTCTGAAGGACTATGTATTGATTTAGAATGTTAAAGCCATAGCATACTGATGCAAGCTGATAATGATCGTTGTTTCAGCAGCTTCAAACTCAATAGTACATACAGTCACCTCATTCTGCAATTTGCAGTTGAAAGCAAACTACAGCAGCGACCTTTCTTCTGTTTCTCTCCTTAATGGTTAAAACACCTATTTTTTATGCTCAGAATCAGTTATAGTACCTGACCTCAGCTCATCCATGTTTCTTGCAGAAAAATAAATAAACCAATGAACTAAGAGAAATTTGAAACGTTGTCTTTATCCAGGCTGGCTTTGAGTTCCAAGTATTTGTTTAGCTCAAGTAACTTACTGAATAGTGCAGTAAACCAGCCAACCTGGTTTGCTTCTGTTTTGATTCCTTTTCTAAGGCAGTGTGTGCTTTCTGTGCTCTGCCAGGGCATGCTTCAGTTGCCTTTGTGTTACTGTGATTGTACCTCCTACAGGGGTCTCCAAGAGAATACACAATAGTTTGTTCTGTATCTTTAATATTTTCATGAAGGTCTCTTGCATAACACTGCAAATATTGATAAAGGCATTGTTGCCTATGATAGAAGTATTTTGTAGAGGATGAAAAGCAACTAAAACCACAAAGTCAGCAAATTCCTATGCACATGCTCTATTTTCAGTTGTGAGCTATCCCACCGATGTAAACACACAGTTCTTGCTGTTTTCCTTAGTCCTTTATTTAAAAATTCTGGTTTACAGGCCGAACACCTGGTTTTTGATGCTTCTTCCCTTTTTAGTAAAGGAAACAGGATCAAATACGTCTCTCTACAGCATTTAATAGTCTGCAAAGCAAAAAAGAGCAGATTTAACATGTATGGTGTACTCTGTGTATGGTCTACAGGCTTCAACGACATACAGATAATGTTTCTGCATGCACATAAAACTTGATTTGTTCAGCTTGTTCAGTGGCATTAAGGTGAATTTGCGTAATAGAAGTTTGAAAAATGGTTTACTACATGCTTGGATGTATGCCTAGCTGTGCAGGAGAAAGACTTTAACAAATGTTGCATCCTTGCTTTGAATGGAACTAGTGCCGATTTGATTATTTACTCCCAGGAGTGTTCTCTATTCATATTCTCCCCATAGGAATATATATGTACCTATGTATATATATATATACACACACCTACATATATATGAGCGCCTCTCCTATGAAGATAGGCTGAGTTTGGCTTGTTCAGCTTGGAGCCGGCTCCAGGGAGACTTTAGAGAGCAGCCTTCCAGTACCTAAAGGGGCCTACAAGAAATCTGGAAAGGCACTTTCACAAGGGCATGTCGTGACAGGACAAGGGGTAATGGCTTTAAACTGAAAGAGGGCAGATACGTTTAAGAGGAAATTCTTCTCTGTGAGGGTGGTGAGGCATGGGCACAGGCTGCCCGGAGAAGCTGTGGCTGTCCCATCCCTAGCAGGCATTCAAGGCCAGGTTCAACCGGGTTTTGAGCAACCTGGTCTAGTGGAAGGTGTCCCTGAACATGGCCGGGGGTTGGAACTGGATAATCTTTAAGGTCCCTCCCAATCCAAACCCTTCTATCTCTATAATACTTAATCCTCTGTGGAAATTATTTTTTTAAAAAGGAAATGTTGAAAGTAATTACTCATTAAAGCTTTAACAATGTCCCTACACCTCCATACAGGATTCGGCTCCCCTTTCCCCGGGAGGGCCGGGGCTGCCACTGCCCCCCCCGCCCCCGCACCATCTCTTTGTTTGCCAAGAGCCCCTTTGTGTCACAGGAAGGAAGCTAGGGACCTGGAGCAGGACACGTTTACAAAGAAGCCATGTCCGAGGTAGGCCAGGCATCGCCCCGATCGCCCCAGCCCGCCGGTGGAGTGACATTCCTTCATATAGGGCAGCCAGACCCGCGGCGGGGCTGAACTCCGCGTTCCTAGGACAGAACCGCGCTAGTCCCCCTCAGATCAGCAGACGGGGCCCGGCATGGCCTGTGCAGACGCTGCGGCCCCGTTCGGTGTCTATAAATACAAATATTTATACTTCATACCGACCTGCAGCACCCCGCCTCAGGAGGGCAGCGCCGGTGCGGGCGGGCACGGGGGGAAGGGGCGGGTGGGCTGTCAGCGACAGCGAACCCCTCCCGGCCCTCAGCGGCCGTTCCACCTCGCAGCCACCCCGTAGGCGGGAGAGTAGGCGGAGGCCCTGGATCTCGGCCGGCCACGCCCTTCCGCCCCGCCCCTCCTGCCGTCGCGCGGTGGATTGGCGGGCGGCGTGTGTACACACACGGGATCGAGCCAATAGCGCGGGGAGGACGCCTGACCTCACGCGGCGCGGAGGCCAATAGGCGCACGCGGTTGCCAGACGCCGCCAAGCTTGTGCGGGGGAGAGGGACCCGGGCAGAGCGCGGCGCGGCGGCGGAGCGAGGCGGCTGAGTGGGGCCGGGCGCGCGGCGGGGGGGAGGAGGGCAGTGGCGGCCGGGCTGGAAGCGCTGCGAGCGCTCGCGCCGCCACGCTCCGGGACTCGCGGACTGGCCCTGGTGGGGCCCCGTCTCTGGGGCCTCTTCGCGAGCGGCGAGTGCGCGGCGCCGGCCCGGCCGAGAGGCGTCGTCGGCGCGCGGGGCCGGGCGGAGCGGCTGGCTGCCTGCCGCTGCTGTTGCTGAGGGACTGCCGGCCCCTCAGCACTGCTGCCTAGGCCCGCACCGCGCCACCGCCGCCCCTTCTCCTCTTCCCTCTCCGGTGCGGGTGAGTGAGGAGCCGAAGGGCGGTGGGGGGCCTTGAGGGAGGGGTAGCGCCTTTCCTCGCGGCGGGCCGGGGCGCCGCTCCCCCCCACACGCCGTCTGGCGCTGGATTCCGTCGCCGCGCCGCACGCGGGGCGGGCGCCTCCTGCGTCCCGGGAGGGAGCCGAGCCGGTGCCTGACACCTGCGGGCGGCCGCGGGGCGGCGGCGTGCCCGGGTGGCGGGTGACAGGCGCCCTGCGCGCCGCCGGGTCACCTCTCCTCCATTGTGGGGAGCGGCTGAGGGCGGCGGGCCTGGGACGGCGCCGCGGCGGGTGTGCGCGGGCGCGGGGCGAGCGGGGAGGTGACCGCCCCCCGCCCAGGGGATTTACAGTGCAGAAAGGGAGCGGCGAAGCTCGAGTATAGGTTGAACTTCATAGCATGGTGGGTTTGAGTTTTGTTGGGGGAGGGTTAGTCCGATAGCAACAACAGCAAAACTTAATTGAGCGCCTCTTCCTGCGCTCTTTCAGTTACAGGCCTTCCCTGACTGTCGGCCGTAAAGGGTTTAACGGCAGAGGTGGATCCAAATGTAAACGGCGTCTTTCGGGATTTAGGGTACAAACAATAGGAGGAAAATACGGAATAAGCAAACTTCCTTGAAATGTGGAAGAAAACCGCATCTGAGAGCGTACTCCCTCGCTGAGTAAAGGGATGATGCTGAGAGCTGTGTATCAGAACTTGTGCTGGTTTTCTCTGCAGAAAGGACTTTGTTTTTCATTTTCTCTTCAAATATTTGAGTTGACAGAACAAGTGAATAGTTTAAAGTGATGTGATTTAATATACTATGCGAAAACAGAGGAATTATTTGATCAGCTTTTATAATTTGGAAATCAGTTCAGTTATTTTCATGACTCTGATAGGCTGATAAAAACATTAATGAAGCGTTATTTGTCAGCTTCTATCACTGATGTAGCTTAATTATGCTGACAGAAAATAGAGCAAAACATTGGATGTTGTGTGATGTTGTAACTTGTTATAATCTTTGATTAAAAAATAATTTTATGCTAGTGTATGTTGATGCTATTCAAAAAGAAATGAATATTTTTTTCTCCATTTCTGTGGCCTTCTCATATTAAGTTTAGTTCACTTGATAATACTACATCCTGTCTTACACAAAAAAAGGCGTGATCCATGGGGCAAGAACTCATAACAGATGACCAGTGTTAACAGAGCAAATGTAGAGCTGTATTTCGCAGCCCATATTCGTGCTAATACTGTGTGTACTCAGATGTTTTGTACATAGCAAAGTACTGAATTTCAGGAACTTCTGTTCAAATTGGCGTGTAGTGTGCTAACTACAGTTTGAAGAAACGTGAAAGAGTAAGGAGAGGTAGTCATAAGGATAAAAATAGGACAAATTCTCCATTGAAAACCTTTGTTGTGGAGTGATGCCTCTAGAAGAGGAAAGAGTAACAGGTGAAATGACTTAGTCCTATACCAAGGAAAAACCTGAAATTTAGCAAGATTGTCTCATGGGTGAATTTGAGTGATCTTATTTCACTGTGAAATTATTGGGCTTTCTTTTAACCACTTCCTTTTTGTACAAGGGTCACTCTAGTAACACAATAAAACCAGACCATTTGACTTGTACGATATTGATGTAATTAACTTTACAGAAAAACACATACCGTTGATGGGAATGATCTTCATTGCTGCAGGGGGTTCTGACTGGCAACCTCACTTTTCCAAGGGGTAGGGTACGATTTTCAATACAGCATCTTGACAGCAGCTATCCAGTGTAATGGGGGTAAGCCAAACAATTTAGCTGGGCAAAATGCACAGTGCTGCTTTGCAAGGGATCTCAATACTATGTCTGTTCTTGCACACATTGGCTGGTACTGCGAGGGCCCCTTGTGCATCTGGACATGTTTCCTGGGCAGTTGTGAGCACCCTCACAGTTAAGATCTTTCAGCAGGTTTGACTAAACTATTGTTACAGGTTTAGCAAAAAAACAGGAACAGAAATTCCATCTTTCCATCGCCTTCAACAATTTCTTGTGTTATTTGGCTTAAGTGTGCAGGCCTTTTTGCTGTGCCTGTAGGAAAGTTTAGTGCAAATCTCTAGAAGCAACAGAATAGTGACCTGATATGGTTAGGGAAGGGGAGCTGCAGCCCATATTGTTATGGGTAGGATGCAGTAGTTTAAATATTACTAATGTGGAGCAGAACAAGTTCTTCAGTTACAGCTAGTCTAATTCAGTTCTTGGAATTGCATTTCTTCTGATGTGCTACCTTAAAATAGTATTCCTACCATTGTCTTCAACAAGAAACAATTTCTGGAATTGTTTGCCTTTTCTTACATACATTTTGATATAATGGTTAAGAGCTTCTCTACCTTTCTGATGACATCCACAGCACATGACTGCTAATAAATCAACAGGGAATCTTAAAATAGGGAAAATAAACTGTCTGTTCTGATGCAAGGAAATACACTTGTGGAGATCTTGTGTGCAAAGCCAAGAAGCCACTGGAACTGGACAGGTTTATTGTAAGATTTTAGGTTTTCAGTGGAAAACAATCCAAATGCCTTGGCGTGGTAATAGCACACATACCACGTCAAAGCTGGTGGTATAAATGCTTGTTGTGGGATCTGAACAACTAGATATATGCTGGGAAATACTGTAAAAAGGTGCAGGTGTGGTGGGGAGTGACAGGTTTATAACAACTTCCTGGTTCAGTTCTTCATGGTTTTTATAACATCCAGTATTAGAGTGAAATTAATTCTTCCCCTCCCCCCTCACCTACAGCTCTTTTGCAAGAACGTGAGGCACTAGCAAGTGATCTTATTCTTATAGTTTCATTAAATGAAACTTTGCCACCTTGATTTCCTGTGTGCATTCATAGTTTTCAACAAAGGTCTTTACAGACTGTTCTAGTTTACTCTTATACTTTTCAATATTAATAGCATAAAAATAAGTCCAAGCAAATCAAACCATTCATTTTTGATAGTTCAGTTTGCAAGACTACTATATATTATAATATAGAGTAATATAATATATATGTTAATCATGTGCATACTAGTATATTCTAATCTATGCATGACTGTAATCTGTATCAAATGCACAGCTTTCTAGAGTATCCTATTTCTACTGAAATACAGAATAGTAATTAAATGTAAAGGGATGGTGTTTGGAAATAACTTCTCCTTGATATAGCTATTCACTTAGTACTGTTGAAGAAACTCTTTGCCTTTCAGGGCACACTTTGCAAAATCCACAGCCTGCTGATGCCACTTGGGGAGTATTTATCTTTGCTGAAACCTGTCGAAATTTTTAGATTTTTTTGCAGCACTAACTTGGTGGCAAAGTAGCACTTTGTCCAGCTCACATTTCATGTTGGCTGTCACAATAGAGACTGAAACCAAGCGGGAAAAGGTTAGCATTCAGTTTTGTTGGTATGCTTGGTTGTGAATGGCAGCAATTCACGTGTTCTGTTGTTCAACAGAGTCGCTTACTAACCTCTGTCCAATGACTATATCATCTGACAGGGTGCATGAAAAAGTTGCTTTGGTAAGAACTCATAATCCATTTCCCCATGGTGGGTGTTAGCAGATGTGTTCTCTGTGTGTAAGTGACCATTTTCATTCACTGTTTTGTTACTGGGAATTTCTGCCTACAATATAAATCAAGAAAAAATAAGGTCATGTATTCAGAATGAAATTATCAGGTTGCTACAGGTACACACTGGCTTTAAGGCTATGAACTTTTAGTAAAGTTGTATAGATGATATAGATGTATAGTTGGTAGCAGCTATGAGAGTGATACTTGTGGGAATTAAAGTCTGAAAGCAAGTATATCAGTATTTGTGCATTAAGGCTTGTGAATGCCAATGCATTAACATATTAAAAGTCACTTCTGAACCATAACGGTCATCCAGGTACTAAACCTTTCCCATCTGAGCATTAGTTGTAATTACCAGAATAACTGTAAATGACCTGTAATAGAAATTACAGTAGTAACATTACCAATAATTATGAATGAGATTAGGAACTGCAAGAAACAGTGATCTTATGTCTCCAGAGTGAAATAAAAAGCCTTCATATGCATGAGCTTCATTTATTGTGAGGAAAGATTTAGGTAACTTTTTCCTTCATTATATATTTGACCTTGGGAAGCATGTTTCTGTTCTCTTAAATATGCAATCCAATTGTTGTAAGCTTCAGTTTATTTAAAATTCACCTTAATATTGCAAATACATTCAAACAATTTTTTTAATCAATACATGCAAATGATAACATTTCAAGCTGTGTATTGATTCTGCAGAACAGCAGGCTTCTGCCATCTGTCAAAAGCAAATTATTCATCTTGCTTCTTGCTGTGTAAGAACTTGGGAAAGCTGTGATCTGAAGATAAAACATCCCACTTCTTCCTAATAGATTTTTATGCACACACTCCAGTGAAAGCTTCAAAAGCATGGAGTAGTCTTCATACAAACAAAGCATATCCAACATGTGTCACGCTTCAACCCATCAGTAAATTTTCAGGAGATCATAAGTGATTTTTTTATTTCTTTTTCCTCCCAGAAACTGTCACTATGTGGTTCTGCAAACCAGACTGAACTGAGCAAACAGCTCTCTAAACCTGGAGGGTTAGTCCTGCCCTGTGCACAGGCCCAGGTGGTCACCTGAACTTCTTTCTCCTTTCAGCCCCATTGTTGCTGTTCTCACAGTATTAGAACTACATGGGCTCACTAAGGGGATCAGATATAAATGGGAGTTGTTGGGAGCACGTAGCATGGGGAAGGAATGGAAAGCAGAATAAGTAGGGGAAAAAGTGGAAGATCCCTTTTAGCAATGATAGCAGGGGTAGGATCTGACATTGCTGTGACTTGTTACATGAAATATTACCCTTTAGGTAATTCTGTGTTCTGTAATTGATATTTGAGAGCTTGTGTATCACAAGAAAAAAAACGTTTTGCCTTTGTACTGAATTATAACTAAAAGCATGAAAATTTTTGTAACCTTCACCCTTCAGTGAACACTGTTATAATCTTCAGTCCAAAAGTAGAGTTAATAATGGCTTTAAAGTAGAAAAAAGCTTCTAGCAAATTATAAGGAAAATGTAGGGAATAGTTACTAAGTCTCTCTTCATCATCAAGTTCTTTATCCCTATAGAACTTGAGGATCTTTAATGAAATGCAAATGTAAAGTTATCCTCAGTTCATTGGATGTTAAGATCCTTCCAGCTGCGGGGTGTAGATAAAAGGGTGTCTTAACAGGATGGTTAAACTGTTCCATGTATGCGTCAATGTACTGGTAACTCTGGAAAACCTAAAATCTCAAAATTAAAACTCATTACAAGAACAGATTAGTATCTTGATTATTCTCATGTATCATACAGTATATGAGCTGGTGGTAGTAAGAGGTTTGTTTGAAGTCTCAGTAGTCAAAAAAAAGATGCTCTTTTCAGTTGAGCTTAATTGAAAGAGGAGCTAATGTATTATTGGCAATGCACAAAACTGACTTACCAACATACTTTACAGTCATTCATATAGATCACTAAATTTTTTTCCAATGTCAGTCCATTGCTAAAATGAAATATCCAAGGCAAGAACATGTTTGTGAGAATACAGTGTGCTCTTTACGCAGTAAGGAAGTTGTACCTGCCTTTTTCCAGTGAAGTTGCAGACTCCTGAATGTTGTGTCCTGTGTAGTAGTCAGCTATGGAGAAAACTCTGGGCTAGAAACCTAGTTAGGGAACAAAAGATGAGCTTATGGAATAGATTGTCTATTTAAAAGAGCTGCAGCTAAACTTCTGTAAATTCCAAACATATCTGTGTGTACCTGTGCTGATAAAAGTTGTTTGTAAAACTCCAAAAGAAGCTTTAGATCATCTTACTTTTTTACGTGCTGCATGAACATTATTTGCTGTTTTGATGTCAAGCCCCACGTACGTTATCTTGAATGACAGTAAGCTGGTTTGGGGAATTTAAAGAGCCTTCAAAGGTTCAGGTACTTGGGAATTATTCCATATGTTTAACGTAATGTTCTCCTTATTTGAGCAATAAGGGACATGCCTCACCTCATTGGTTTTGAGATAAGCCACAAGTGCTGCTCCTATTCTTAGACTTACAGTTTACCACCAATACTTGCATAATAGTGGACATGTCTAAGAACATGCCTGAGAAACTGAGTCCCTTGGGGGAGGGAATATCTAGTTCCAGGTCAATGGAGTTTGGGTTTCAGCACTGTCAGGACTGTACAAGCAGCAGAACTTGAGGCTCAGCAGTTCAGTTAAGTGCGTGGAGACTTTGAACACTTTCATCTAAGGGAGAGTTTGATTACAGTTTTGGATATCATTTCTATGTTGTCTGTTCTTGTCTCTTGTACATTTGCATATTTGTTTTCATCCCTTGGATTCAAGACACTCAGTAGCCTCCATCAACAGTGCTTTTGCTAGTCGTGTTATCATATGTACAACAGTGAAAGTATATGTAGTGAGTGAGAGTAATGGGAAGGTAGTATTTGAGGTCAAGTCTTGGAGTATTGAAAGGAATCTGATTCATTTGTTGCCTCAGTACCTGCTGTATGAGGTTCTTGAAGGGACATTTCCCCGACATGCTTTTAGCAAACTGCAGTAAACATTGTCACATTGGTTGTTCATTATATAGCTTAAGTTTATACTAATTGAACTTGCATTTAGGCCTTGTCTGTTTTCCCAGGTTCTTTGTACTGTGTAAACTTGAGTCATAATAGCTACTGTTGCCAGGAGCTGTCAGTTAATTAGCCTGATGATACATTGGCATTTTGCTCAATCACAGCAATTTAGGAGAACCTGGTCAACTGTTGGTGCTTGGTTTTGTTCCTTCTGAGTGTGTCAGTTTTGTTCCTGCTTAGTGTCAGCTGGTTCCTCCAAACTATGAGATGAGATCTTCACTTTCAAATGAGGTTAGTTACGTATTCTGTTTGCATCTTAGTTCAAAGCAGTCATGCTCATTTTGGTTTTGTGTTAGTAGTGAAGACTTCTGCATTTTGGATTCACAGATTGCAGTCTTCTGAGTCACATGGAAAGAATTAAATAGCAAAGCTTTTAAACTTACTACTCTTTTCATGTTCTTTTATTTTGTTAAAAAATCTTAATATTATTTAGGAGTCAAGTCACTTAGATTTCCTTTGTTCAGTCTCTCTAAACACCTTGTCTGTTACCTACTAGAGCTTTTTTCAAGGCCTACAGTTGCTCACAGTAAAAGCTGGGAAAACAAGTTGTAGTACCTGCAAGACCTTCATCAAATTCATTGTGGTGGGGGTTCCTTTCAAATGTTTCTTAAGAGCTACTTTTAAATATTATTTTCAAGATAACAGTTAATGTGTGATAACTGAAGATGGTGACTTATTTCCCACTCTGCATGTGTGACTTGTTTGGCTTTTGGGAGTTCTTATTAAGTGACAAGCTGGATGTTATGGATGTGAGTATTCCTGTCTTTTGCAGTCTGCAGGACAAGTTTATTTCTTGCCTGCATAAATGAAGGACAGAACTGGAAATAAGTCATCTGAAGAGGACTCTGGAAAGACACTTGACAAATCAATGGAGTCTTCTTACAGAAATGCAGAATCTGTAATTTAAATTTCAGAAATTTGATGACAAAGTTGTTTTTCTCTTTCTTGGAGTACCAAGAAATTACTCTTACTAGCACATACATATTCTCACTAAAATTATGTTTTTATCTCAATTGCTTCAAAATGGGGTTGGGTATTGAAATGCATTTTAGGAAAAAGATGGGGAGACACTTCTGAGAGCAGGTGGATTTCTGATAAGTGCTTTAGAATTCTGAAATTTGTCTGATCTGAAAACTGAGACAGTGAAGCAACATATGTGTAACAGGTGGTCTAATCCTTGTAGATGCTGTGCATAAATTAATAGTTAAAAACTGAGCTTGCACTGATTAGTAAGGAATCTTTTTGTTACTGCTCTCTTCTGAAATCAGCTTTGTAGTACTGTAGCTTGAAAGTTAGTACTATGGAGAGCGGTGTGAAGAACAGAAACCAATTACTAGTGGAAAGGCTGGCATTAATTGGGTTTTTTTTTTCTTGAAACTGATGACACTTTCTTTCCTCTAAGGTGACACAGTTACTTGCAATAATTTTCACTTTGCAATATTCTTGATCAAGTAAATGAAAAGACTTGTGGGTGATGATAAAATTAATTCTAATATACTAGAATATATCTACATATTTTTCTGTGTTCCATTATGACTTTTCATCATAACAGTTTAGGTAACTACCAATAGTTGTCTTAATTTATAGATGTTTAATACTGACACTTTCTGTTATGAAGTAGAAGTGGTCTCTGGGGCTAGGGAGAATCTGTGTGTGGTGTGATATGTGAAGTACTGATAAGAATCTGAGAAAGCTAAAGAAAGACAGGAAAAGTTTTGTAAAACATAATTTTAAGGGGCAGAAAATAAGTTTGTTATGGTACTGAGCTTTATTCGTTTCTACTGTTGGGTTTTAGCGAGTATGTGGATCTTCAAGATCTAATTTAAAAACAAGACTTTGTACCATAGGAATAATACTCATCTGCGGATAACTGTTTTCTGTTCTGCATTGGTTCTTGTACTGGGATTCAGCTTCAGTATCACTGAAACTTCAGAATAGATCCATCATGAGAATTGGTTCAGGTAAACGCTCTAGCACTTCAGATGGTTTGTTGCAACTAAAGCTTGATTATCTGGGTTTTTGTAAATGTGATGCACAAACTGTCTTTAACGTCATTGACGTAGAGTTATTAGGCAACATATGTTATAGAAGAAACTACAACTCAAAATTTACCAAGTCAGACAGTTCGGTTGGCTCACTGTGCTTTATGGTATTTGACCAAAAGGCAAAATTGTGGGAGTGGGTTATAAACCAAGGCTTAGATTATGAAGGGACAACCTTAGTTCAAATAAAGCAATCTTTGTGTCTCATGTGCTGTGGGATCTAAGCCTGTCTTTCTGCAGATTCATTTCAGTAGAAACCAGCTAAAGAACAAAAAGGTTGAGGTTTATGTTTCTCTATCTGTGTGGTGCAAGCTGACAAACAGCAATTGGGAGTGAAGAGAATCTCCATTTTGGGGCCATCTGTGTAAGTTCTTTTGTCTGAACCTGACAAGAGGTCATGGCAGATGGTGGGGTCACGAAGTCTGGCTTCTCGAGCTTGATAAAATGTGTTCATAAAGCTGGAAGAATACCAACTGTTAATACTGGCTAAAGAGCATTGTGGCAAAGGACGGTAATAGTTTATGGACAATACCTTCTGGATTGCTAAGCTTGACAGCAAATAACGTGTCAAAGATGAAACTAGTTTGCTTATGTGTAAACAGGTTAAAACTGCTTAGCAAGTGCGTTCTTAACTATGTTTTATTTGAGTAAATTGCTTGTAAAGCCTCTTAAAGCAAGAGAGGGAGGTCAACCTGCTTCATGGCTTTTTGCCAAAGCTCCAGATGATGTATTTGAAGATGATGTATTGAAGTTTGTATGGAAGGAGGAGGAAGGCGGAAAGGAAAAGCCACCCAGGTCATAGTTTCCACATGCAATGCAAGGATTCAGTATTTGCTCTTCGCCATAACTACTCTAGCTTTATGGCTTTTCTGTGGCTCTTCTTGAGGTTTCAGGATTGCTGCACAGATCCAGTAGCCTCTTTACTCAGGGTGTGAATAGATACCTCTCTAGTGTCCTCTCTGAAGGCAGAAAAAAAAAAAGCTTCTTATTTTCTTAGATTCTCTGTTATGAAATTAAAAGTCAGAAATTTTCATGGGCAAATGTCTTAGTAGACAGAATTGTGTGGTGTTCACATGCTGGAGTAACTGCTTAGTATTGCTTAGCAATAAATTGAGGTGCGAAGGAAGATAAATACAACTCACTTGACAAGAAATGGAGAATACCTCTAAGAGGAAAAAAATGTTTTTCCAGTAACTCTCATACCACTTTAATTGATATGATATCTGATTAAAGCAAGAAATCTATAGAAATCCTAGAATTTAAAATTCTTCTGCCTTGTTCAGAACCACTAGTGCAGTGATGGTGGAGTTCCCCATTAGCTACACGCACTACTGGAACAATTTCTAGCACTTTTCTAGAAGGAAGGTGAAGGCATGGCCCATTCTCAAACTTTGTGCAGGTTAAAATACAGAGGAAATAGCGATTTGCACCCTGCTTTTGTAGCAAGTGACTTCTGCTGTAAATGGTTGTGTCTCATTTTCGGTAACTAGTTCAGGCATCTTCCAGAAGATCTTGCTGAATTAATTCCACACTTGGATGTGTAAGACAGGGAGAATTATTTACACTTTCAAATGCAATTCAGATGTATTTTGTAGTCCATTTTTTTAACAGCAACTAGTACTTTAAAAGTACTTTCAAACTACTTTAAAATGCTTTGTCAAGTTAATTTTTTCTTTAAAATGGTTTGTGCTGCTAGCATTGATTTGTAAATTCTTTTCTTCTGTTTTTCTATAAGACTAATGGAAGCTTACATTTTACAAAATATGTTGCTTGAAGTATTTTTCAGTGTACCAAAATGTTTGTCTCTTCCCAGAATTCTAATACTATAATTCTAATTACATAGGTCTAATAATATAATAAATAAATTAGTGAAATAACATAATAAGCCTGAAAATATTAAGAAGATGAGTTTGAACTGTAATGTTTTTTTTCTTGGATGTTTCCTAAAAATACTTGTTTGTTGTGTGTATATATAAGCATATCCTATTTTTTATCAAGATCTTGGATGTCTGCAGTGACAAAAGTAGAATCTTTCTGTTGTTGGAGACTAAAGACACAATGGAGAGAATTCGTTCATTTCCAGTTTTTAGAGCTTATCTGCAGAAGATGTAAACAATTGCATGGTTTTAATTATAAGACTTTGGTAATGGTATAGCATGCTTTGTTAGCCTGTTAATATAGTTAGGCCTCTAGGTAAGTTGGGCTTTTATATATAAGATTACATCTCTGCCTATTCTAAGCAATGTACATTTTTAGTATCTGTGCAGAGTATCCTCTGGAGATGCAGGGTTTCAGCTAGAGAGGGAACTGAAAATATATTTTCACTAAGATATTTTATTACCTTACTTACAGGATGTACATTTTACAGATTCTGTGAAGATGAAAAGGGATATCTTATGGTTTTACGGAATATAAAGCGATACTGTTTGACATGACGGCAAAAAATGTAAGTACAATTCTACAACCTAAATTGCATTTTATCTTGGCATGCTGCCAGTCGCTTCTGGCTTTTGGCATTTGAAGGGCTTTGTGTTTCATTTCTTGTATTTGTCCACACAAGAAATCAAACATGAATTTTTTCAAATTAAAAAATCTTGTCTGGTTTTTGTATGCCACAAATATGTACCCCATCATCTTCTGCAGTGTTTTGATAAATTTAAAATGTTTATTTAAATTTGTAATGTTTATTTAATTTTAAACTGTAAATTTAAAGCTGTTAAGGGATGTGGAGCTTACTCAGCTATAGGTCAGGTTGATGACTGGGGCAATGCTTTATGCTATTTCCTTATTGATCCTTACTGGTCCCTTCTAACTTGAGATATTCTATGATCCCTCTAGCACTGCTCCAGAATTATTAGGGAGCTTCACATTTTGTTGAAGCATCTCACCTTTGCACCAGAGCAAAATCCTTCTCAGTTCAAGTATAAAAACTTGAGAAAGAACAGAAAGATGGTGTATTTCTTTACTGATGTCGGTGCACACTTGGTGCCTGCAAGACTAAGGGCCTTTCTATTTCTTCATCTGCTGCATTAACAAGCCTGTACAATGGTGTCTAGAGGCTTTATATTGACTCCCCTGTCCTGAGTTCTAAGGAAGCTTATGAAATGTCTAACATCCTGACCTTAATTTTCTGCCTAATTAGCTGTGCTTCCTGTGGTACACAATTTGTATAGAGAACAGTTCTGATTAAGCTTTGTAGTCACTGAGCTGAGTATGACTTTGAATCTTGGGCAGTTTACCTGTTGACTGCCTTTGATGGGGCATTTGCAGTCTAATGAAATCTGAACACAGCATGATTAAAGAAATACCCCACAGTAAAGTGCAGGTAACCATAGGATGTCACTCTGTCCAGTAACTGCAAAAGCTTTTGTGCATATTTGGTTGAATTGTTGACAAGGGCATAGTTTGGTTAAATTAATGCTCAAGTCTTAGAAATTTCTGTTGTCTTTATTAATAGCTTCATTTGGTGCGTAGTTTCAGGTAAGGCTTTTAGATGTCTTATGTCTAAATGTTTGATTTGAGCTGACCAAGCCAGAAAATAAATTTGTGTGTATGTACAAAGCCTTTTGATATACTTATTTCATAGGCCATATTCAACTGTTGTATAAATAGATAATTCTGTTGATGTATGTGAAACAGCTGCACAAATCGAAATCTTTCTTGTTTTGACTTTTTGTTCAATGCAGTCAAAGGATAAATACCAAAGCAAATAAAATCCATGGAGTGTTGTGTGGTAGATTCAGGGTAATACAGATTGGAAGGGATCTCAGGACGCCATCCACTATGGTGCTCTGCGTGAAGCTCTGACACTTCAGTTCAGAACCCAGCTGCTTGGTGCTTTGTTGAGGACTGCTCAGGGCTTAGCGCTTTTAAAATTTTCAAGGACAGACATGAGACATTCAGTCTGGGCAACCTACGCTTATGCTGAATATAGAAATAACGGTTTTGCTGTTGTTTAACACAAGGTTATAGTTACTTTACGAAATAAATATTTTTATTAGTATGCATACTTTGAAATTTTGCAAATTAAACTATGCAAACCTAGTTATTTATCTAACTTTTATGGGTTTATTAAAAAAAAATTAGTTTGTGGTGCAGATGAAAGTAGAACTCGTGTTGTTTTCAGTTTTCATGTTAAGTATACCTGTTTAGAGGATTTGCAAAGTGTGAAAACAAGGGTGTTCATATACTTTCTGTCCTCATTTGTAGCACTTCTTCAGGATTCCCCAACCTTAGTTACTCAGAACTGCACTCAGGCTGGTAGTGTTCTCTGTTGCTGTTAGAAGTCCCAAGAATGCTTCTGAATTTGTTGAGTTCCAGGATTTAGCGTGTCTGTCGGTTTCTGCAGCCTGAAACCCATTTCAAGTGTAAGGTTGGTGTTTGTCTGTTCTACTGTCTGAAATATTTTAATGATCTGCTGAGTGAGTTGAGGGAGAAAGCTCTGCAGAGCTATTTCCATCTCTTTTTTCTTACTGTTGAAGCATCAAGGAAAGGGAATTTTAAAGTACTGGCATTTGGACATCTGGGAAGTTCTTAAAGGTCATATCTTTAATCAAGCATGTACACATCAGGAAGCTGTCACCTCTTCTGTTTTGATATCAGTACCCCTCAACTGGGACACAGAAGCATAGGGATGTTTGTTCTCCTAATGCATGTCAAGAAAAAGTGCAGTGAGCTTAGTCTAAGATGTCTTTGCATCTCACAGGCATAAGCTATGTTGAGCAACTTTGCCTTCAAGGAAGCTCGCACTTCAAGCACATGGCAAGCTGTTTCCATAGGTTGAATGTATATGTAAGATGAATAACGTTCCGCATCACTAGTTTTCCTTGCTAACATTTTGAATACGTGATGGGAGAATTACCAAGACTGGGCTCACCGCTCTAAATACAGGACAGTTTGTAGTATCTGCTTGTGGAATATTGCTTATGGGTAATCTGACCTTCCTTAGGAAACAAATCCAACCAGAACAGCTGTGAATAATAAAAGGATGAACAAAAGTTGCAGATTCTCCTGGAGATGAGATGTTTACGTGCTTACCATACACATTGAACCCAGATGTAATTTAAATCTCCCTGACATAATGGGTTATTTTATTCTTTGCTTATATCATAAAATGCTTTTTTCTTGCCTGTTTTGTACTTCCATTCCCTTCTGTCCTTCAGATAAGAAGGCACTGAAACAGTAATGACAAATTGTGAAATAATAAGCAAGTATTCATGGTAAACTTACTTTTTTAGGACAAAATAAATAATGTGACTCAGATTATTTGAATAACACTTAGTTTTTATTGTCTGATCTGAATTTATATACATATGCTTGTGAAGTTATTTGTCACTGCTTTTTAAGAGAGTGGTTTTCTTCTCATAGATGAGGTCAGTTAAATGGGTATAATAGTTCTCCTTTCACACGTCAATAGTTTAACTGCTGAAGTCAAGAGGGCCTTAAACAAGACACCTGTTTTACACAAGAAATGCTTCAAAAACAATGTAAAGGACACTAGCTGTACTGTATTGATAGCCCATGCAGCTTTCTTTTAGATTATGGTGACAGCACCCTTTTTAGGTCCTACCCCAGTTGTTTCTGTAAGTGATGCTACTACAATATGTCTACAAATGAGTCTGTTAGAGATTACAGATGTAAGGAAACAGCGAGTTAGTGGGTTCCCTACTAATTTACAACTTTGTCGTGTTAGAATCTAGAGTAATTCTAGGACAGAAAGAATGAAAACTTCAGGTTAATGAGAAAGTTACTCTCTGTAAGGTAAGGGAAGGATTACAGGTGGGGCCTTGCTACCTGAACAGTGTACCAAGCAGAAGGCTGATAAAGCTCAAGAGCAGCTAATGCCAGTTTGCTCCATTCCAGACTCTGATTGTGATTCTTTTTTTCTTTTTCTGCACACCATTTGGAAACTTCTTTGTCACCTACTAGGAAAGGGAAAAGAAGCCTGATGAAAATATTTAATAGGATGCAAAGGCCTGCCAAGTGCCTCCTTGATCTTACTTCATGGCTGGATTCATCTTGCTATAGGTAAACAGAAGCAGGAGTCCAGCTCCTGCTATACCCAGTAATACAGACAGTCTAGGGCAGTGTTACAAAGCAGAAATAATGGGAGCTGTATGGAAAGTAAAAAATTAATGTATGTAAGTGTTGGCTTGTGTACTGGTTTCAGCTTAGGAGTGGTTAAATGACAAGATTCCCAGAAGGAGTGGATGGTACAGCCTCCAGATAGCAACATGGCCTGGGATGTCTCTAACATCAAAGTGGAATCCCATAAAATTCTTGTTCTGCTGCAGGGTTGTAATACTGTATTAGACTTTGCTGCTTCTGAAGGCTTATAGTTACGATAATTCTTCTGTAAAAGAAACAAATTCCTTTAAATCTGCCACATTTCTCATTTAAGTTCTTATGAAATTCAAGTTTATTTTCAAGCTCTTCTAAACATAGGTATTAAGATTATAAAATTAAGTGCTGCTGTTAATCGGATGCTCTTTGCAAAATGTGTTACTAGGACTATCATCATGAAAATATATAGTTCTATGCAAACTAAAATTCTTCTGTAATTTTGTATCAATTGGATCACTGAAGTACAAGATGCACACAAAAAAAGAATTCAAGTACTTTGCTACATTTCCTTAAATATTGAATCAGTTAAACAATCTAAATCTTTCAGAGAATTAAATGCAAATGTTTGAATTTTTGTAACTGCTGGGGAGTCATCTTGGGGTGACAGTTCATAAGTATATAATCTCCAGCATTTAACTGAAGCACTGATACGAATCAGTAGGGAAAAGTACAGTTGTAAATCTAGAGTTGAAGGTTCAGTTGTGAACTAATTGGTAGTACTGGTTTTGAAGATGTTCATGGGAATAGTAATTCTTATCCTTTCTCTTGGAGTGGGTTAAGGCCCTTTATATATACTTTATCCCTGGGGCTACCCTTTTTTTGTTCTCTGAATTAAAATCCCCTATTTATGGTGTTCTGTTTCTTGGAGGGGTGCAGGGGTCCTACGGAGAAGCTCATACTATTATTTATTGTGCAAAGGCAGCAGTAGTATGATCCAAGAGTGCTGGCTCTTCATCTTGGCTTTGCAGTCATAATGCCCTTTCAATGCCATATGCTGTGCAATTTACTGACCTTTCCAAGCTCTATTTTAAAGATCTCCTCAAGAATACGTTTTTTCTGTAAGGAATCACAGTGACTTCTTACTACATTAGCTTTCCCTGCCACCCAAGCACCTGGGAGGAAGGATACTAGAATGCTGCTGTTTTCTGTTTTGATCAGCTACCAAAATGTGATAGGAGACGTATTGCATTTGTTTTCAGGTGTTCTTTCCTCTTCTCAAATCCAGTCGTCCATGTTCACAGCCTTCCTAGCCTTGCTGCATTGCCTTTACACCGCTGCCACCTGGTGGGAGACAAAAGGGAAAATTGAGAGGAAAGAGTGAGACAATTGTTCTGTTTCAAAAGCAACTTCTGGTGATACCATAGTCTGCAACACCGAAGCACTTGCTGCCCGTTGGAAACAGTATATGACTGTTTAGTTGAGTGTGACAGGAAAGAACTATTCTGACGCAGACAACATTCAAGATAAATTGGTGAACTGTATTGAGCAGCTCTAAGAGCTTGTTTACAGAAGCACAACTTAGCTCATTAGGCAGAATGTTATGATCAGCATAGTGCAGCAACAGTTAATATCTGTATGTTGCTCCTGGTGGCGAAAATATCTTAGAAGTAGTTTCAAAAGTGTCTGTCACATCGCTGTGTGCAGTTTCTCCCTCAAAAATTACTTGCTGAATATAAGTGTGTGTAGTGTAACTGTGTGGCTTAAATGCTTATAGTAGGGGGTTTTTTTCTTGCTTAATTTATTTTAGAGTTATGTTACTGCTGTTTAATTTGCCTGCAATTAAATTATTCTCTGATTTGAAATTATTAAAATTCGATGGGTGGCTCCTAGGATATGTTCCATTATTCCATTGCAAAACAAAGCAAATATTTGATCCTTGATTGTTGTATGATTGTTTTTTCTTAACCTGGATACCTGAACCCTTTGTCCCAATTATTTACACAAGTACTCAGATTTTATAATTTTTTTAAAAAGATATTTTATAGTATTTAGTTTGCCTTCTGCTCCAAAGGGGCTCTGTCCCTCAGTACTTATCACAGCTTCTGGCTGGGAAGCAAAACAAAATGCTTTGTTAAATGGAGGTTATTAAGGTTGTGCAAGCATGATGCTCTAAAACTGCAGAATGCCTGACCATTACTTGCTGCTGCTCAGCCTGTGCCTTGTTAGCTGGGATCTGAGAGACTTTCCAGCTCTTCCCTCCCTCATCCAGGAACAGTGAACTTGTGTTGTTCTATACAGACTCTGCCTTTCTGTGATGTGTGTACATGTCAAAATCGGAAATGCACTGTTCTGTGCATGTTTAACTTCTCTGTGTCTCTTGTAACTTACCCTCAGGGTAAATCAGTTTATCTCTGAAGACTAGAGAATTGTATTTAAAGTGCATCAATTGTCACGTCTCCTCAGACCTGTAGACTGTGCAGCTTAGTACTAGAATACTAGACATCAGGGAGATTTCTGCTGTATCACTGGTGGCAGCTGCTCTGTCTTGTGTTTGAGGGGACAGTGACTTGCACCATAATAGCCAGAATGTGCTGCTTGGGATGTATGTATAGTACAGTATCAGAATATTTAGGGGGTTTTTTGGGGAGGTAAGAACTTAGCTAGAATTAGTTGCCTTCATATATACACAGTAAATGGCTTTGATCCTTTGCTTTGAATCTCATGCTCTTGTTAGACTCTACTATCCATAGAATTATGATATTTCAGAAATGCAGGACAGATTACTTTTATAATACTGTTAGCTGCATTACAGAAGACACAGAAAGGTTAATTTTATTTTAAGACTTAAAAAATGTTTTGTTCAGGTTGGTGTGACTTCCACAAATGGAGACTTGAAAGGATTTATAGATCAGAACCAAAGTCCAACAAAAGGTAAGAGAATTCTTTGTGTACATAGCAAAGAAGCATACATTAACAGTAATTTCTGTCTTGTGTTTAGTAAATTAATATTGCTGCTGATTTCACTGCATATGCTTGATTCAGTTTTGGGAGACTTAGAATTTAAATGTTCAAAATGTATTCACACATCCACACTGATGTTTTATTACTGACATGCAAGTGTCAGTAATAAAGACTGGATTTCAGCAGGGAAAGGAGAGTATGGTCAAAATAAGCTTTCCCCCTTCCCCCTGCTTTCCCCCCCTTCCTTCCGCTTTGCCCCCCTTCCCCCTGCTCTCCCTGTTTCCCTTTTGTTCTCTTTCCCCCTTTCACTCCCCTTTCCCCCTTCTTTCCTTTTTTTTTTCTTGATGGTTAATAATATGCTAAAGTTCCTAATTTCCACCTTACCCTTAAAGTTCTCAGTTTTTGATGTAGTCCAGATAGGAGAGAAGGTTAAGCACAACTTTAGGGTCGGTGATATCTTGTGGTACTTTTATAAGCGCTGTGGACAATTTACAGTAATAACTATGTTTTGTCCTATCCTATTTCATCTTAGCATTTCTAGTTTCATCACTTCCAACTCTAAATTAGTGTGCTGGCAGTCCGAACAGCTGTAGGATTCTAGTAAAAAAAACCTGCAACCCTGTACGAATATTAGAAAACTTGGGGATTTACAATTCAGGTAATGCTTTGATCGACCTTTCTATGTAAAACACTGGTTTGCTGTTATCCACTGTGAAAGACAAATGCAAGTACTACCTGGAGGAATGATTTGTCTCATCACAACAGTTTCAGAGTCTGAAAAAATGAAATAGTCTAAATGACAAATGGCTGGAGCTAAGGTATCTTCCTCCTTTTCTAAACAACGCAGAACAATACAGACTGTTTTAGGCCTCTGAGAATTAATTTACTGCACACTGGCGTGATAATTGCCCTTTGTGGTTCATTATTTTGCGTTTACTGTGTCATGATACTAGGGAACAACAGCAACATTTTCAGATAATTTGGGACAAGCAATTAATTTGTTTTGAGAATAACTGAATTGAATAACCTTATCAAGTAGAGGGCATTGCTGTTAGTAGTAACATCTCAGTGATCCTTATCCCAGTCTTCATTAGATTTTGCTTCTGGGATGACAGATATATTATTCACCTTTATTCTCCTATATTTTCTAGAATGTTATGCTCTAGGATTATTTTTTTTTTTTAGCCTGGAAATATAATTAAAGATCACTGATATCTCTGTTGAGATGTAACATCTTGTTCACACTGGCTTATTATTCTTCTTGGAGAATAAGTGCTAGAAATGCACAATCAATCGCTTGACCCTTGTGCTCCAAAATTGCCTTCTCTGCCTTTTTTTTCCATTTACAGGTTTGACTTTCAAAATCTCTTTTCTCCCTGAGTTTTAACCCTGCATATCTGAAGCAGTTACTGTTGCTGGTGTTCCTGTATGCATTTGATCAGGCTTCATTTACCTTTCCCACTGTGACCTTTAGTGTCTATGCACAACCTCTGGATATTTTCCAGGGTTATTTTGCTACAGGAGAAGTTAATGCTTACAGACTGCTTAGGTATTGCAATCTAATCTCTAAGTCTTAAAGTACTGCTGTGTCACTTGTGCTGATTTTTAAATCTGAATTACTGTTCCTAAGTAGGTTGACAGGTTTAGTATATTTGGGAACTCAGTTTTCTTATTACTTGCTTTTTTCCTGTGCTTGTTAGTGAATGCTGTAATCTTCCAGCTGTAGCTTTTTTTTTTTTTCTATTAATATTGTTTGGGGTGTTTAGAATACTTTTAGTAATTTTTTTATTCCTTGTGTAGATGATATCTGGGAAAAAGAAGAATCTGTAGGTCCCAGTATATCTAAATATAATGTAGATTTACTAAGTAATTTGTTTTATATGTGATGATTGCAGAATCACATCCAAATTTGTAATCCTTGTAAAAAGATTTACTGCCTAATTCTGAAGGGAACTAGATTTTTCTTTCTGGGTGTGCCTAGAAAGAGAAGTGACAGTACTTAGCAGAGCATTAACTCAGAATGTTGTTTGCTTTGTTTAGTGAACAATTCTTGTTCAACAGACAATTTACTTTGCTCCATTTGTTGCCTTTAACTTACAGGCAACAGGCTTTTGCAGCTAAAGGATCTGCATTTGGAGCCTGTTTCCTCTGCTTGAAATGAATACTCATTGCATCTGAGAGGGAATGCCACACGTGGTTGGCTCTTGACTAATGGTCAGGGCTCTCACCTAATGCCATGGGCCACTTGTTGCAAGGACAATCACTGGGTGAAATAATTCAAGTAGCAGATTCTTACTGTTACAGTCAAAATGGTTCAGCTATGTCAGGGTGGGCTGACTATGCATCATTTCCTTATCTGAAAGTACTTGTGAGACTATTGATGAAGATTATTGCTGTAGGAGACCTGCATTTTAATTTTCCCAGACAAAAAAATGGCCCTGGTTCTCATTCTTTAGTGAATGAGTACTCTTCGGTTACAGAATGCAAAAGGGATTGATGCTTCCTCTCATGTTTTAGAGAACAGATGATTGTTGTTGCTCTTAGCCTTGGGGATAGATCTGTATGTGGGTGTTAGGTATTCTTCCAGTGTTTTATCATAGATTGTGCCCACTGGGAGAAACTCCTGGTATGTGCCATGCCAACAGGACTGACACCTGGATGCAGGCAGAACTTTGGTGCTTAATAAAGTTAATTGACAACTAAGGTACTCCATTATTTAGTTAATGGCCTAGTCTGAGTAGCAAGATGTCTTTGTGGAGTTGGCCTATTCTGTTAAAATTATGAAGTATTATAGTGCAAGTTAGTTCTCAAACAGGTATAATTGGGTTTGTGAATGAGTTGGATAATGACAGCTCAGTTGTGGGTTTGCGTGATTGTTTCAAGCGGTGAATGAATTAAATCAGACATACTGTAGAGTTCATGTGTAACCAGTAGGATTTAAAATTTAATCTGTCTGGGAGGCATTCCCAGTCAGGAAGTTGAACACTTCCAGTTTTGTAATCCGGGTCGTATGTACTGTAAAGTGGAGAATCAAATCTTCTCATGCTGATGCCATGCAGAGGGCACGTCTGTATGTTTTGGTCACTTGTCCCACAAAGCCATCTCCCCTGCCTTCTGTGCATCCACACAGGTGTCTGCGGCTTTGGGCTCTCCTCTCCTGTGTATAGGCCACCTGATCTGCTGAGTGCTGGAGTTGCAAGGTACAAAGCAAGGTTTGCAGTTGGGTACTACTTGCAAATCATTTCAGTACTCAAAAAAGCTGCTGCTTCTCAGCTGTAAATTCAATGAGACTGGTGCCATCAGGTGAGCACTGTAATTGAACACACCTGAAATGGGTTGTTGCCTTCTGCAGTGACAGGTGAAGGGACGGTGTGTTCCCAGGATTCCTTTGAACAAAACAAGATATGCAGCGAGCTGGAAGCTTGGGAGGAGCTGTAGATCTCAAAGCCTTCTGCCTGGCTTGTGCAGCTGTGCGGAACAAGCCGGGCTGCGGTGGAGTAGAGGCTGCGCACGCGGCTCCTGCCCGGCGCCTCACCTGGCGAGGTGTCTGTGCGCGCTCCGTGCCTGGAGACGCTGTAGCGCGACCAGAATCGTCCCCAGGCGCGTGGGGCGGCCCCGGCCAGCGCTGTCCGTTCAGACGCCGGGTGCCCGCGTGGGGGCAGCGGCTGTGTCAGGGCGGGCGCGAGGCCGGACTGGGCTCACGAGGGCTTCGCTGGGGCTTGCTCGGCGAGCGACTGCTCGCTCCTGGACCCGCTGCGCGAGGGCCCCGGGTAACAAAGGCGCGGGCGGGTGCCGCCGTCGTCTGCAGTGGAACGGAGCGGGCTCGGCCGGAATCCCCCTGCTGCCCCTCGCTCGCCCTGTTTAAACGTTACATGGTGGCGCTTCGCGGCGGAGCCTGGTCTGCCAGAGGCAGGCGGCCAGCGGCCGACACAGGGAAAGCGGCTCCTGTCTGACCACGGGCGGCACGAGCCGAGAACTTGGAGCGTTGTAGGAACCGCCCGCGGGGCGTGAGGTAGCGCAGCGGCTGCGGTGTCAGCCCGGGCAACCCGGAGGGATCCGTGGCGGAGGAACGGCTCCTGCAGCAGTACAGGCTGGGGCCGACCGGTGCAGAAGGGACCTGTGGGGCTGGTGGTTAGAAGGTTGACCTTGAGCCAGTTGCGGTTGGCTCAAGGAAGACTAGCCTTCCTCAAGCATGCAGGAGGGTAAGGGTATCCCAGGCTGCATGGGGAGGAGTGCTGCCAGCAGGTCAGTAGACACCTCCCTACACCTCAGCCCTGGTGAAGCCACTGTTGGGAGTTACGGGGCTTCCCGATGGAGGGAACAGCCATCGTGGAAAGAATAGAAGCAAGGGCAATGAAGATAATGAAGGAACTGGAACATCTTATACGGAGAAAGGCTGAGAAAGCTGGTGCTGTAGTCTGGAGAAGAGAAGGCTCAGGGGCAATTTGCTAATGTAATGGAGGGTGCTTGGAGGATAAGGCCAGGGCCTTCCCAGTGATACCACTGACAGGACCAGAGGCATGGGCACAGCCTGAAACACAGGACATTTTCCCTGAACATCAAGAAACACTTTTTACTGTGAGGGCGACTGAGCACTGCCACAGAGAGGTTATGGATCTCCATCCTTGGGGATATTCAAAAACCAGCTGGGCAGAGTCGTGGGCAGCCTGCTCTGGGAGGCCCTGCTTCAGCAGAGGGCTTGGACAAGATGACCTCCAGATGTTTCTCCCAACTATTCTCTGATTCTGCCTGCAGTTTCTTGTAACTGCTTGTGAAGTACGTATTTTACCAAGAACAGTCAGTTTAGCTGGGGGAGAAGGAGGGTGGTGTTATCCATGAGTTAATATTTTTCATGAACTTGAGAAGTTGGGGGATTGATCAGAACTGTTACAACTACAGCAAAAATCACCGTGAACTCAGTAGAAGTTATCATGAAGGTTTGATTTTTGGGAAAGAAGTTTTGCCAGACTTGGAGCCAGAAAACTCCCATTAAGAATTTGTTTCTGAAAAAAAGATGTCTGTGGTTGTGTCATTCAAAACTCATGGCTGCTGATAGGAATAAAAAGGTAATACATCTGAGCTAAAGAAAAAAGTGTAGTAAAGATTAGCTTATATTTGATAGATTGCATTTTTAATGATACTATTTCCAGGGTCCTATTTCGGCATGCTTGTTTTAAAAGTACTCGACGTACATGATCTATAGGTAAGGGATATTGCCAAAAGTAAATCAGATCAATTCAATACACTGAGAAGTTCCCTGGAGCACAAGCTTAATTTTCATAGATAATGACCAGAAAACTTAACTCTAAATTTGTGAGTGCCTGGGAAAAAAACAGCAAAAGTTACTGAAACCATAATTTGTTATCTTTCATAGGGAATGCTCTTGCATGTAAAAACTGAATTTATTTCACAGGTTAGCTGTTCTGTTTGCCTCCTGAACAAAAATCTACTGGCTGACCCAGTGTGCCTGTATCTGAGTGAAGACACTGGGTACTGATCCACTTTGGTTTATGAACAGTGAGTTGACAATTATTAGTTGATAGGATGTGAAAGGAAGAAGCAACACTTTCCAGCTGATTGAGTGACATTTACTTCTCATTTTTAAAAGTGTAATGTAGACTAACACAATTTTGGTGAATTGCACTGTCCATAGTTAATAGTGTATATTGCTAAAATCTGTGAATTTACATGGTGCTCTCTGCTTATTGCTGTGGAGGGAAAAGGGAGCTCAGCTCTAGAGCACCTGTCTTGCAGCAGCCTCCATGAGAGAGGGAGGATCCTTTAATTAGATCAGATTGCAATCCAGATTGCTTTGGGTGGGAATCATGACTTTTAATGCAACTTCACAATAAACTTCGTTTCATTTGGTCTTCTTTTTTTTACTACTTTATTTTTATTAAGCCCTGATAGAGCTGGTGTTCCAGAAACTTCTCAGTGCACAGGATTGCTGTATGCCTATGCTACTGTGAAGGAAGTAGTAAGGCAGGTATCTTTTTGATTGCTTTGATAGACATTTTCTCTGGCAACAGTGCCAGTGAAGGTGTCTCTGGTCAGCTCACAGCTGCTTTTAAACATTTTCCTTAGTTGGTGCCAGTGTAGCTGTGTAGGTGCCTGAGCAGTTCACTGGGCAGATTAAGCCAAAACACACCCAGTGTTCCCCTTTGCCAAAGGAAAAGGAGGCAAGTTCGCTGCATAGCCATAGCCATGGCTGTGCTTATGGGCAGGAGTGCAGGTTGGTGACAAGGTCTCCAAGAATAAGTTTTAGTGGCAGTGTACTGGATATCTGACCAGATCTCGAGGCCTGGAGAGCGCTGGGAGTTCATTATGTGCTTGAAGAGATCTGCTTAACTGGGTAGGAAAACAGAATTGGTTATCAGTAGGCCTATCCTTGGTACTTCAAGATTCATGCAACTGTTATCTCCTATAAAGTTATCTCAATTGAACAGTAAAAGACTGAAAATGTACTGGTCAGTGTAAGCCTGAAGTACACTGTAATACCATCTGCCCCATTTTGTTTTTTCTGTAGATCTCTTTGATTTCATGTGATTCTAGGTATGTATGTGATTCTACAGACTATCTAGGGTTTTTAAACTTGGGTTTATAGCCTTAGTAAGTTTGTGTGAGAAACAAATGAAGTAATGTGTCAAGAAAATATGTGCATACTAATAACATACTAATAGTTCAGGTTTTTTATATGCTTTATACTACTCTATCCTGATCTTGGAGATCAGTTCCTGCTGTAGTGTAATAGAGGACCCAGAGGACACATCACACATTATGGCAAAATGTTTTATCGGACTTCCAGTATTTCACAACTCTGAACTGGGTTTTTGTGCCATCACTGTCACGCCATAGTCTGTATTATTTACAATGGCTGGTCATTGATATTCTTTTAAAAATGTGTAATTTTTTTTCAGAGCTCTGAATATGTAATCCAAATTAGCAGCACTTCCCTTGTGGTTTGTCTAAAAATTCAGAGGCGTTTTTTGTCAATGTGCGCATTACATGTGACCCTAACTGCCTGTCCCCAGCTTCCATCAGCTATGGTTCCCTTGAAACTGGCTCTGACAGATGCTGTAGATTCTGGTTGACATTGTTCCTGATTGTTTTTGTAACTAAGCTGCAGTCTCAACAGATTAAGTTATATGGGGGGCAGAATCGCTAAAACCTCCTTAGCTTTGTGTTTGTAAGGGGAGTCCATGTTGTTTGTGTGAAGTTATTTAGGATGCCACATAATGTTTTAGTGTTGTGGGCTGGTTAGTGTGTGCATGTGAGTATATATGAACATAAACATGAATCACTTTGTTCTGTAACTCCTTGAAGCTGATGAGCATTTAAATGGAATTTTTGTTTGTGTGTGCAAGTAAAAATATTTTGCAAGTGCTAGGACAGATCATAGTTATGCAGTGATCATTTTTTTAAACATAAAGAATAGCAACAGTGGTTTTGCTCCATGAGAAACAGCAATAGTGCTGACTGAGGAATGGAAAATTATTTGTAGAGTATTACTATTCTGCAAATTATTATGTAGAAGCAAAGTGCTTTTTTTCTAAGAGAAGCATACATATGCCTGCTGGATTTGTTTTCCTTTTGGATTTCCATCAGTGATGAGCATGCTCAGTTTGTGATGGTTATATACATTGCAGTTAAAGCCCTTATACGAGAGTGTGAAGTGGGGCTTTTTCCCATGTGCTCCGTTTTCCATAGGTTAAGTGGGAATAATGACACCCATCTCCTTTGTGCTTTGAAAGTACTGCTGAGAAACATTATTTAAGAATTGAGTATTATTATACAAATCATTGTAGTTTGATCCATCTCTGCTGGCCTTTTTCATCCATGAGCTAAGATGACCGTGACTTGGAGGCTGATGGGTCTCATTGTGTTCAGCTTATCACTGTACCCACTGCTGGTTTTCACTGGAACATAAACCAGTGTAGTCTTTTTTTGTCCCCAGGCGATGGGAGCTATTAAGACTTGGTATTTATTTGGAATCTAATCATGTGTAAAGCCTTTACAGTTACTGTATGATAAAGTGTGTAGATAATTCGTTTGGTGATATTTCTGCTTTAAGTTGAATACAGAAATCTGTTGAGTATGTTTTAGAAGTCTGTTGAATATTTTTAGATGATCTATGGTGTGACATCTACTTCCTCCCTAGTTTTTCTGTGCTGTTCTATAAAAAAGCCTTGAAGAAATTGTTCCTGTTAATGCTGTTTTGTAATACTACCGTGCCTTCAGAACTCTGGAGATTGCCAGCTCTTCAGCAGAGGTGCACTGGCCTTGACAGCCTTGACAGTCTGGGGTAAAATACAGCCAATCACCTTAGCAAGCAAGTGCCCCCTCTCGGAGCTGGTTGTACTTGTGCTGCAGTTTCCTGTTTGTGGTGATGATGTTGTCCTGGCCAGCTCCAGGTCCTTCCGTAGCAGCTGTGTCCCACGGACCTGGGCTGCAGCTGTGTCCCACGGACCTGGGCTGCCGCTGCGCAAGGGCGGTGGGCAGGATGAGATGCTCTTGGAAGCTGGATTTCTCTTGTGTTTAGAGAAGAGTAGTGGCATTGGTGATACCAACTGCAAAATCTGTCTCTTCAGGTTGGAGTGCTGGTGTGATACAACTGAACCAAACATCTTGTTTGCTGTGAGGACAGATGGGAGGGTGGTGCTGCCACCATTAAATATTTGGAACAGTTGAGGTCACATGAGTATCTGGACTATGACACTATTCTGGGGGAGACAGAGGGGAAACCCCAAACAAACAAAAAGAAACCCATGAGGTAGTGAATATTTTGTTCATAATTGATTAAACTTTTTATTTACTAGTTTTTCAACTGCTGATGTAAACACAGAATGACCTCATTGTGGAAAGTTTGGTTGCTCTTTCCTTCTGTCTATGGTGGATGAGAGAGACTTCACTCATAAAAATAAACAGTTCCTTTTCCATCCTACCTGTCTTTAAAAGTCTGTACAGTCACACACTTCTATTTACCCATAAAAGAGTTAAAAAGGAAGATGAAGGGCAGGGAAGCTTCCAACTCTTTAAGATCATTTTGACACTACTGCTGCCAAATGTGGGATTTGTTGTAGGGATTTAAAGATGAAAATGTTTCTTACCTTCAGCAGCTCTAGTCAAAAACACTTCAAAGCATATGTCATATGTAAGCAACTGGCTTTTAAAATTAAGTAATTTGAAGGACTCTTTACTAAAGCTGCCTTGATGATGGCTGTGTACCTTTATCTAGGTAGCCTTGTACGTG
The DNA here is from genome assembly GCA_009867235.2 of Psittacus erithacus. Classification (NCBI taxonomy): domain Eukaryota; kingdom Metazoa; phylum Chordata; class Aves; order Psittaciformes; family Psittacidae; genus Psittacus; species Psittacus erithacus. Next base: position 14,814 of record WYDI02032613.1, on the reverse strand, counting down.
GAAGCTCAGTGCAGCAGTAGCTGTGCATTAGGTTTTTTTCTAGGGCTGCTGCAGTAAATCTGGTGGTTGTGTATGGCTTTGGCTGTAGGCATTGTATTTTTAAGCTGCAGTTTTCAGAGAGTCTGTGTGTGTGTGTGTGCATGTGTGCATGCAAGGGGACGTACATATGTACATATGTGCAAAGAGATCGCCAGCTACCTGCCACATGTTGAGAAGGAAACAAACTGCATGCACAGCAACTGATGTGGGGTGGTGGGTAGGTGCATATCTGACCACAGCAGTGCTAACTGTACTGTACGCCAGCGGTGCTAGTTGTGTGGTACAGTGAGTCTGGTTGTGCAGTACAGTGAGTCTGACACATTCCAGTCTTGCATTGTGAATCATAACATTACATTGTTTCTTGCAGGCCAGCAATGTGGCTGGAGGTGGCTCTGTGGTGTAGCCCCGTGGTAAAAGAACTGTTGGCCAGGAGCTGACCTCTCAAGAGTTTAACTGCACTTTCCATGTGACCTTATGTGGTTGTCACCAGAGAAAGTAATTTGTTTTCTCTGATTGGAAAAGGGGCAAGGAGAAAGCATGAGAGCTGATCCCAAAGGAAATGGTGCCACAAGTTTCAGCTGCAGCAGCAAAGAGGGAGATTTCTGCAGCAGCACTGCGAAGTGAGAGGCACGTCACTGATGACAGCAGCCTGCAGTGGGAGGGGAAATTATGTTTTTATGGGAATATGCCAGCACAGCTTAGCACATCCTTGGCAAAATCCTGTGGCAAAAGTAAAACTGACAAGTGACTGGCCAGTTCAGAGAACTGTTTTGAGCTCAAAATGGGAACATGGTGTACATAAGTCAGGAATTATTGTTGTCTTGTGCACTCTGGCACTATCTCACAAGAACTGTTTCATAACAGAGCAGGAAGGTACCGTGGGGAGGTGGGTTTGCGAATGTGTGGGGGCTGTAAGTGGGGTTTTTTTTCCTAGGTGAGTTAGTTGAGCCATAGATCACTCAATTTATTGAGTTGAGAAGAAACAAGCTGCTTCTGAGGATGTTCTCAAATACAGATCTGCCTTTTGGAAAATCAGCATCAAGTTACTGCAGATCTCAAAGGAATTTAAACGGAACATTACAACATCCTTGTCTGAAATTGTAAATATGTCTTATACTTGTTCATTTTTTGGAAGGGGCAGACGTGTATGTGTACATCTGTTCAACTTCTGTGCTGTACCTACAGAAGATCCTTTTTTAAGTTTTCTTTTTCTATTGTGTTGCTCTGTTCATGTTACAGAGAAGCTCCACTGCTGAACGTATGATTTTCCAGTTACCTCATGGCAGAACGTAGGTGCACAAAAATAATAACCTGAACAACCATGGTTTAGGACCACATGAGAAGAGGAAAGTGAGCAGTGGAGGGGAACAGCTTACATGAGAAAAGACTGGGGAACAGCAGCGTGCAGCCCCACCGAGTCTCCTTGGGACCATCTGAGCTCAGCTGGCTATCTGACAGCTCCTGTTGCAGGGAGGTGTGGTGAGGGCTGGGTGTGTGCTGTTCTGCGGAACCCGTCAACGCCGGTGCCTTCAGTTTCCGTCTGCTGGTGCCAGGGAGTCCCAGTGGCTCTTCAGGAGCCAGTCCTTGTCTTTACAGCCCATGACCCCAGCTGGGCCCAAGCTGCCCCTGGATTATGAGGCAATGCCAGCTCCTCCTTGTATATGATTCTGCCTCCAGACCCAGTGCTGTCATTCCCCATGTGGAGCAAGGCTGTGTGTAAGAATGGGAGGAGGTGTTTGATCGATTCCCAGGTCTTTTGCTTTGGAACTGTCATAGAGACAGGAGCTGCTGGTGCTGCCATACCCACAGATAAATGTGTTCACTGCTTTGAGTGGCTTGTATGCACCAGTTTGAACACTTGTGGGCTAATGGTAGTGCTGCATGACAGTTTGATTAAGGTAGTAAGTCTGAATAATCAAGATTACAAGATACGATTTAGCCTAGAGGAGGAGCAGCACTGTTTCTGAGGCCCTCAGCATAGAGCTGCGCTTCTTGAGGGCAGGATGAGCTAGATCCATAAACAGTTCAGGATCATAAAGATGATAAACATCTTGGGATGACTGATGTCACATGGCTGGCTTTATCTTGATGTCCAGCTGCCCACTCTGGTACTTCAGGTAAGTAGTAAAGGTGTCATTTACACTGATAAGCTGCAATAGGCTTACTTCACTGGTGTCTCTGCCCATGGCAGGGGGTTGGAACCAGATGATCTTTAAGGTCCTTTCCAGCCCAAACTGTTCTGTGATTCTGTTTATAGAATAACACTTTGTGCATGTGCTTATGTTGTAAATAGGGTTTGTATGTTGACTTCTAGACAAAAGTACGCTCATTCATTTTAACTGTTAATGCTGAGGTGTGACAGGTGGTGTGCTCTTAGCAAGAAAAAAATGTTTCTGGAAATAAAACACTAACACATCATTCTAAAGCTAAAGTATTACAGGTGTAGTACTGTGAGGTGTTCCTGTGACATCTGAAAGGTCTGGAGGCTTTTGTGTGAGGGTTTGTCACAAAAGCTAACCTGAGTCCAAAACGTTCAAAGGATGTGAGAATTTGCCCAAGTGTTAGTCATCGATGACTAAGGAAGTAATTTAGAACTCTTTTTACTGCTCTCTTTAGGTAACATTTCAATAATCACATTGCCCGTTTCCAGCACCAACTCCCCAACGAAGATTTTGCCAAAAACTTTAGGACCAATCAATGTGAATGTTGGACCCCAAATGGTAAGTTCTAACTTGTGTAACAAGCCACATGGCTTCCTGCTTGTGTAAAATGGAAACATGGGCAGCAAAGATGTGAGCAGTGCTAAGAACATGCTGCTTCCTGCCTCAGCTGCAAAGGCTGCTCAGGTGCCCCATCTGGGTGGAAAGGTGATGATGTGTGGGTACAGCCACTCCCAGCAGCCATCCTGCTTGTGACCTTGGGGGATACCTGTCCTCCGGGCTTCGAATGGACATGGATGCACTTCACCAGCTGCTATTTTAACTCAAAAGTGTGGTAAGAAAAAACCAAGAAGTCCCATTAAGAATTTTATTGAAACTCTTGACTATTGTGAGTCATGTTCTCACCAGTGGATCTCCAGCAGCACCAAGCAGTAAATGTCTCGAGTGTGAAACTGAAGATTTAACTTGCTGAAGCTCCTCTTGTTAAAACTCTTTTCCTGTCAGTGATAACCATTTGTGTGTGTGTGTATTGCCAGACTGGCTTTGAGAAAAAATCTGGGTGTTCTGGTGGCCAGAGAACTAATTTAGGTGGTGTCAGTACAGGGAACCCTTTCTAGTAACCTGCTTGCCAGGCACTTATCCTGACTGCAGTTACCATTTGATGAGTTTTGTGAACAGCTGTGTTGAGTGTTTTTCACATCACTGTTATTCAGTGGCCCCAGTTGGATAGAGGGGCACAGGCACTGCAGCAGCCCCTGTGCTGTGCTCTCCATGGTGCAGAGCTCTCCAGCTGCAGTACTACCAACAGGGTGTCTGCCAGGGAACAGTCTTCTTCAGTGCCTCAGTACAGGTACATGTCCTGCTGGAGCATGTGCCCTGTGGCATTTCACTGGGGTGGTTCTGCTACAGGAGCTGTATTTTGTGAGTTCAGTAAATAATAGCTGAGAACAGGGGAGAGCAGTCCCTGCTGTTACGGGTGACTTCTCAAGGCCTTGCTCTTGCGTTAAACGAACCCTAGTTACAGTTTAGATTCTACAGCAGGTAGAAGTTACAAAAGCTACTGCATGAGACACACATTTATCTTTTTTTTCATTCTTTTTATATTTATTTTTTTATTATTATTTTACTCCACTGTTTTGCAAGGATAGATCTCCATTCAGAAAAGATTTTCTTATTAAATAGCGATTTACACCGGCCTTCTAAAACACCAGTGCAGAGCTGTGTGTGTTGTCTGCTTGACCATTTAAAGTGAATGTTCACAAGTTTGTTACAGAGGGAATGTCAGCACTCCTTTGGCATCTTGCCTGCCTTAGCAATACCCTGCTGCTGTGAGGGGGTTCTAGTGTTATTTAACCATTGCAGGGTTCAGCCTCTGGGGCACTCTAGGCCCTCCAGGCCAGCACACAGCCCCAGGGGCAGTGGAGGGGGCTGCTGGCTGCATGGTGACCATCACTCTGAATCCCCTGAGGCATGGCTGGGCAAACAGTGGAATCAGCACAATCTGCAGGCTGGATTCTTCTTTATAAGAATTTGTTACAGCTTCTTTAGATTTGGTCTTTAGGCATAAATGTAACAGCATGTTATTGATGAAATGTGTTTAATTACAGGTATTTAACACATCCTACAGGCACTCTGTTCACTAAATTAGGGTGAGGTCTTCTGTTTTGTTTTATGCTATGCAGTGAATATATGTGATTACTTCAGGCACAATGGAAAAGTACTTGCTATTAAGATGGAATTAGTGCTCTGAAAATACACAGTTCAGCATTTTTTCGTGAAAGCAAAAGCATTCACTAGTACATTTGAAAGTGACACTGAAATAATGCCAGTCTGTGTACCCGTGACACGTGTGGCTATAACAGGCAGCTCTGGGCTGGATTTTTGTGCAGGCGGGGAAAGGGGTGACAGCCATGGGAGGGGGCTGCTGCTGCCAGGGTCCTTCAACACTAGATGGCACCAAGGTACAGGGGACCTGGTCAGTCCCATTGTGATTTGCCACCTGTTTCAGTGGTCACACAAAAATGAAGAGGCTGGATATAAAATACTCCAACACATTTGATCTGTGATTTACAAGGCATCAGTAGAGCAATGTGAAACTTCAGAGAGGGTGGAATGTGGTGAAATGCATTTCAGTGTGCAAAATACTTAAGATCTCTGTGGCACATGTCTGCAGTTTGCTGCAGAACCATATGCTCGCTGCAACTAGACGTGCTTTTAGTGTTGCGAGAAACTGGTATCAAAAGTTAATGGATTGGACCAATGTTTAATTGAAATGTTACATTACTGACTCGCACGTCCTTGTGTTACACCAGTGCTGAGCCTAAGCAAGCTTTTACAAATTAATCATTCAGTCAAAAACTGCTCCTGTGCCTGTGTGTAAAGCAGCCAGCCTGGGATATTCTGCTCTCCACTATCAGCCACTAAGTATCTAACTTGTACTTGTGTGGTGGTTTTCCCAAATTTCTGGTTTCACTTGTTTTGTCAAGCTATCCACTTGCAAAACTAAGGAAGGTCATTTTAAGTCTTTAAGACAAAAAATGCATATATGTAATTATGATGTGGTGTTGGGAGGGATGTGAAGTAATGCTCCATGAGCTAAGGAAATGCAAAATTCTTCAGATAACATTTTTTGTACTTGTTTAAACAATATTGATGGACAACAAATATCTGCTGTGTACTTATATGGGTATTGGGTAAGTTAAGTAGTAAAGGAAACTACAGAGTTTAATAGAGTCAGTACTCAAAATGTCATTTACAAACGGAGTACAAGCAAGCTTTAAAAAAGTGAAATAAGGCATATGAGTAAAAAGCATTGTCCAGGCAGCTTTGGTATGAATTTACCATACTGCAATAAAGATAATTTACCATGTAACTAATGTAATTTATCATACTAATTAATACTGTTCTGGTTTTACGTACCATCTGAATTCTTCTGGTGACCTATGTTAAAGAATGAATTAGATGAGATTTAAAAATTGTGACCAAGTGTCTTAGTGTTAACAAACACTGTACAATTTCTCCAGGTTTGACTACATGTAAGTTCAGTTCATGCTGTATAGACTTTACACATCATTCCAGAGGTACAGTGTTACGTTATTAGCTTGCTGGAATGCCTTGAGATCTCATGAATGCTGGAAACTGCTGGGAATGCTTTGCCTGCAGCTCAGGTTGTCTCTGGTACCAAAGGCAGATAATTATAAGAGGCAAACCCATTGGAAAGGAGGTTTTATTGATTGCAGTGATCAAGAAATTGCCTGGGAGTACTTTTGAGGAAACAGTTAGATGTGCATGGGCATAGATCCTGTCTGCCAGAACTTGTTTAGTTCTTGTCTAGATGAGTAATACAGTAATATGGTGCTATCAGTAGAAATCTTAACAGCATTGTGATTACTTTCATGTATGAAGAGCTGCTTGTGACATCTGTTCTGTATGTTTTGATTGCTGCTTGCATCTGGTACAGAAGTTGGGGTTTCATTGGGTTTTTTGGTGGTTTTCCCCTTAGTACCTGGGGCTGTGGTAACCTCTGCTTTCTTAAGAGATCTGTGTTTTTATGTCTGAATTTCATAGATCATAAGCACATCGCAAAGACTGACCAATTCGGGGAGTGTTCTCATTGGGAGTCCATATAACCCAGCTCCAGCAATGGTCACACAGGCACACATAACGGAAGCTTCTGGCTGGGTCCCAGGGTAAGATTGTTGTTTTATTAAAAGGTGTTTGAGGATCTGTTCTGATCTTTTCCTGTATTTATACTGTTGTGTCTATATGTTGTGTCACACCTTCTGGTTCTTGCACAACTATAAGGGAGTATGCTCTTCAGCCTGTTATGGACTTTTGATGTCTAGAGCACATGAGCATGGAAGTGCAAGCACTGGTCACTTCACAGTCTGCTTAAATTTTGTTCCATGGCAGCATATGAGACAGAGTCACAAATTCATGAGTCCTATTAAAACAAGCCTTTATTTTTTTTCTTCATGAATTCATGGTATATCCAAATAGCATTGTTATTGAACATATCGAAGGGTACCAACAGAGGGAGAGACAGAAACACTTTCAAAGGTGTTTAAGACCTAACTCTAATGGAAAATGTTGAATGTAATCAATGTTGTATTTTTACTACTATTTTACAATAGCAACAAGTTTTCATGGGGTTCTGAGGTACTCCAGAGTAACATAATTGTCTTTTATCTCCTCTAAGGAAATCTGGTTTTTACAGTATTTTATGGTTTGGTTTTTTTTTCAATATGAGTACTGCTGAGCACTTCCGTCTCAAGACAGATGCAGTGCTTTGCCTCTGACAATGAAACATTTATTTCTGCATCTTGGTTAACTTCTGTAATCAGTGATGAGTGTCCGTGGTACCTTTTCAGCCCCAAAGGTGGGAAAATGGAGTATCTAAGAAACAGCAGAAGGGAGAGTACACTGGTTGTACCTTGGCTTTCTTTATTCTGTGCTGTCAGCAAGGAGTGTCCTAGGCTCGTACTTCCCAGTCACTGTGTCCGCAGCACCGAATCAATAAACTGCATGCCCAGCTGTGAAGTTTTTAAGTTAGGAATTTTTTTTCCCTGAATATGTGTTTATTTCCATAAATCCCTTTCAAATCTCTTAGTTCTGATTTTATTTGAAAAAGGAGTTGTCAAAGATTACTTTGTTTCAGCAAATCTTGTGACATGTGGAGGCCAGGCAGAATTTGGTTCAGTCCCCAGAGGAGAGGAAAAGCTGTAGTGGATGTTCACAGCTGCTAAACCAGAGACTCAACACTCATTAGCTTTCTTAAGCTTCATCAAAACCTGGTGATGGAGATTACCAGAGGGAAGCCTATTGCAGTGGGTCAACCACTACCACCAAGGAAGAGCACCATCCTTCATATCCTGTCAAAATCCACAGTATTTCCAATGAGCCTAACTATTGTTTCACCCATAAAAAGGAGCAAGATGTTCTCCAGACTGGCTGATCAGTATTGATCCCTGCAGAAGTCCATACAACAGGTCATATTTTCATCTGAAGATCAGGGGTGAGGAAGGCTCTGTGGTACTGCCAAGCCTAAGAGGTAACCCTTTGCTGAAGACAGTTCCAGAAGACTGCAAACCCAGGCTCCTTGCTTTACCCATTGTTTGCTCCTCTTCACAGATTCCAAGTTGTTTCCAAAATCAAATGAGACAAGAGCATGTTCACTCTCAGGGCTCCATGCCACCTCCTGTAAGCCTGGCTTACAGTCCTGGGGCAGCTCTCCTTTCACTTACTGCCAGCCCAGGTCCCCGTTGTGCACAGGAGCACTGCAGCGCCTGTGCCAGCTGCAGCCAGCCCAAACCACATGGCCTGTGATGTTAAGCACCATGGACAGGGGTTGCCACGGACACAGATCCTGCAGCGCTGAGGAAGATGTCTGCTGGTGGGTTCTGGGTTGTACGACCAGATACATGAGGCTTTCATGGCATGGAGCTTCAAATCCATAATTTTTGTTCAGCTCCTTTTTTTAGCATTGTCAGGTTTTAGCTGTGAAAGTTATCTGCTGTGAGCCCTGGTTTTGAAATGGTAAGGTAACAATGTAAAGTAAGATACTGCAAGGTCCTAAGCACTGTGTGCACTGCATCACCTGCAAGAATAAAAGACACGTTTGGAATGCACCTGCAGTCTGCTTGCTGTAGCTAATGAACAGAACTATAAGGAAACTGGCAATGACTGGTGACTGTTGCTCCTGTGCAGAACTCATCTCAGCTACTTCCTCAGAGTATCACTTTCAGCTCTGTATGCATCCGCTCTAATATGAACTGCTTAGTGTTTTACCTTGCTTTTTGTTTAAAGATACCAAAACATTCAGTGTCCTGGAAATACAGGATCGATTTGTGCACTGTTTAAATGCGTTTTTCTTCCACAGGGAGAAATTTTAAATAGGGATTTTCAAAGGAGCCCAGCTTCTCCTTTTTGAAGAGATTTGGTTATCTATCTAGCTCACACCAGCACTTCCTATGGTTTCTGATGAAATGAGTTGCCTAAAGTTATAGAGGCAAAGCATGGTAAAATTGGAATTAGAAGTTCTGTGGCAGTGATCTTAGAAAAACTCCAAAGTCCTGACCACCTCCCCTCACTTTTTGTCAAGCTCTTTGTGTGCTATTCTCCCCATTTCAGTAAAACAAGTAACAGTAAACATTAGGGCCCAAATACGTTGATTTTATTGGTCTAAATGTATAATGTGATTTTAATCTTAATTTTGAATTGTCTTTGCCTAGGGACAGAAAGCGGACCCAAGAATTTATAGAGTCAGATTTTTCGGAAAGGTGAGTTTTATCAAACATATATTTGATGCATACAGTCAGACTTTTTTTGCTTCCTCGGATCTGCTCTCCAGAGAGATGGGAGTCATGTTCCCACTTCCATGTAAAAGCTCTGTGGTATGTTATTCCTTGTAGTTATAATTCATTACTCTTTGCTTTATCACTTCTCTATTTTAAGCACAAACATAAGTTGCCTATAAATCTGGCTTTAAGCACTTACACATTTTGTAAGGTTTTCCCCATTTTTTGGTTGTTTTTTTTGTGAAACTACCTGAAGATGAATTACAAATGTAGTTTTCTAAGCATCAGCCCAGCAGCGTGTGTTCAAGCACTATCCGTGTAGCAGTGGCTGAGAAAGGGGAAAAGATTTCAGTGCACTTCTTTTGCCAATATGAAAGAAACAAGAAGCTGATTCAAAAAAGCAGAACGTCTTTATTTTTCATTCAGGTATGCATGCTGTCATCAGTCCTGATTCCTGTTAGAAAAACTGGCCTTTTGCTGTGTTACAAAGTAGCTTACTAACATGTGATGTATTAAAACAATTTTTTTTTCTTTCAGTAAGAGAAGCAAAAAAGGAGATAAAAATGGGAAGGGTCTGAGGCATTTTTCAATGAAAGTATGTGAAAAAGTTCAACGTAAAGGAACAACTTCGTACAATGAAGTTGCTGATGAGCTGGTGCTGGAATTCACAAACTCTAACAGCCACCTAGCCACAGACTCGGTAAGCAAATACACGTGGAAATGTGTTACACCATCAAAAGCTGGCTGGTTTATCATGGAATTGTGTGTCTTCTGTTTCTGCACTGTCCTGCCACACCAAGTACCTTCCTTCATTACTTAACTACTTCCCAAATATAAAGACTTACCCTCTGAAATTTAAAAATACAGAATTAAAATCAAGAATTGAACTCCCTCTAAATTAGAAGCACATTAGAGAAGTCTGCCTAAGTAGTTAAGCTTCTCAACTGGAACAGACTTACCATGGTGTGAATTTGCTGCACAGAGGCTTCAAGCAGGCCTGAGGCTTCCATCTGCAACCAAACAGCTCATGTGGTACCCAAGTAGTAGTGCCAATAAAGGCATCGTATTTTAATACCCCTCTGACCTGAACTGCCATTCTGGCTTTTTATCTTCTATGTATCTCTGAAGGATGTGTTCTCTCTTTTTCCTTTTTGAATTCTTTTATTGTACTTAATTCTGTATTGTTTTCTTAGCAGGCTTATGATCAGAAAAATATTAGGCGGAGAGTTTATGATGCCCTCAATGTCCTGATGGCAATGAACATAATCTCAAAAGAGAAGAAGGAAATCAGATGGATTGGCCTTCCCACAAACTCGGCTCAGGAATGTCAGAATCTAGAGGTAAGGTGAGGTAGATGGGAAATTTTGCATAGGTCAAGGGTTGTGATAGTGGAGCTGCTCTACTTTAAAAGAGGGTGGGTTTTTTTCCTCAGTTTGAACCAGATTGTTTTTGATTCTTGAACACTATGAAAATACCTCCTTTGATATTTGAATAAATGAAGGGATACATTTATGTATGCTTAGTGCAGTTTTGTGTAGTATACATTGCATGAAGTTTGGGAAAAAACCCACCTGTTTACCTTACAAAAATCAGGGAATACTGTTAAGATTAAAGTCTGTAGTAGCCCAAATTAACCAGCAGAAAAGTCACAAGAATATATGGTGCAGTTATGCTTAGAAAATGGTATATATTTAAAAAGAGACCAATTTTATATTCCTGTCTGTACTTGGAAATGCCATTCACAGGCAATGAAGTTGAAAAGTAATTCCTGCTAGGATGTTAAATACTACTTAAAAACTGACAGGGAAAAAAAAGGAAGTTTTACTTACTGGTGGTTTCCATTATTTCTCCAGCAGGCTGGGAGTTACTGTGTTTTTGTAAGGATGCCAGAATTCATATGCACAAATGTTACTTGTCCTTCAGGCCAAATGCTCTATAAATAAAAAGCACAAGTTACTGTATTTACTGCAGACTGCTGGACTGACTGTCTGTAAATACATTTTAATGTGTATTTTATTTGTGATGCTTGTGGCATCAAATACCTTGAAAGGTGGGTGGGATGCCTCTGCAGTACAGAACAATTATTTTTGTGCAAGTTAATTTACATCAAGTGTCATTCTAGATGTGGTCACAAAGAAGCTTTTACTGTCTGTCCAGTATAGCAACCTGGAAAAGACAGCCACCCAGCAAGTAGGCAGATGCTCAACTGTTTTTCTTCAAGATTCTGTTTTTTAAAAAGCTACACATATATGTACATTTTCACATTCATTCCAGTGAACACATTATCTTAAGTTATGGTTACAAATCTGGAACTTGAATTTCATTGTCTCATCAACCATGATCTTACGCTTTTCACTGTTTCAGGCTCCAATTACATATGCACAAAATGGAAGCCAGGCGTAGTTTTTTAAAATGTTGCTTCCTATGACATAACTGAAAAAAATAGAAAATAAAGCTGCATTTGCATGGTGTGAAAACCTGAATTAATTTTCCTCTTAAAGCTGCATAAAGTGCAAACTCTTCTTCTTGTGCTCTTCCATAATAAGATTACCAGTACAAGAATGAGAAATCAGTACAAAAAAGCTTGTTATATAGAAACCATGTCTAAATTAGAATCTGTACTGTGTACTGGTTTTGAGAGGTACATGTTTGTCTCAGCAAAGAAAGTCATCTACTGTGCTCTGAAGGAAACTTTAAGGAGGGGGTGGGGGCCCACAAAGCACCACTGTAAATAAAATAGGGGAGTTTAGTTTTGACGAACTGCATCGTTTACTGGGGTTGCCCCAGGGCACCATTTAAAGTGTCCTTAGTTGTCTCTGCAGTGTCAGTAGTCATTGGTGCCATTGCTGTCCCAAACACTGCATATTTAGGTTGAATACAGCTTTGCCCCCCAAACTAGCATTAAAAGAACTGTTGTGAGAAATGAAATCTGTGCTCATGTAGCTAATGTTACCTCTACCCCCTTTTGTTGCTGAAATCTTGTTAGTTTAAGCAAGTCTCAAATAAGTAGTCCAAACAAAAAGTGGAGTTCTCTGGAGAGATGCAGGTGATGATCCTGAGCACAGTCTCCGCATATTTATGTCTAATAGCTTGCAGCCAGAACAGTGGAAGGGATGTGCACAATTTCAAAAGAGTGGGGGACAGGATGGAAAAAAAGGAACCAACCAACTAATCCCAAAGCACCGTCTCCTCAAGCATTCAGCTTGCTACTAATTGGCATTCAGTGCACAATACAAAAGAGGAGGAATGGGAAGGACACCAGTTTATCTATTGACCTGTTTTATGGAGAAACTCCTGTGGCTGTGCAATTAGTCTGTTTTGAAAAATAACACAATATATGGCAAATGGGTAGGCCTGAAAAGACTTTTGCAGTTTACTTACTGTGCCCTGGAATCCACCGCCATTTATAAAGCAAGCATGAATTTCTGTAAGATGCAGCTGTAAAGCCTCTTCAGTTTGGCACACAGGAACAAACAAGGTAACCAAATAAATATCCTGATGCATTTATATTTTAAGATAGAAAAACAGAAGCGGATTGAAAGGATAAAACAGAAGCGAGCCCAACTACAAGAACTGCTGCTGCAGGTATACTTAATTATTTTTTCCATAAATGAAATCACCAAGTTCTGTCTGACATATTAGAATTTCTGAAGTTCTTCCTAGATTTATTTAGCAGCTATGATATACTACGGAGAAAAGTTTCATGCTGTGACCTTCCTGGCTTCTAGTAGGGGTACCTCTTGCCTTCACTCTCTGATCTGTGCTTACTACAGTGAACAGGCATGCTGCTGCAGCTGTGTGCCACAAGCTTTTCTTAGTGTTCTGAAGGTCTGTCAACATTAGTGGGAATGGGAACACCTTGCAACTGCTTTCACTGACTCAAAGTGCCTCCCCCAGAGTTTGCTTCTTGGAGTAGTTCTTACAGAAAATTTCTCTCTGACTCTAAGCAACAAAATTTACAACACAACAATGTGTGTAAATTAGAGAGTTGTTTTGGAGGAGACAGACACTTCTGGATCTTCCGAGTGGGAAATCCAACTCTTACCTTCTGACATGCACCTTTGAGATGACATAGATTTTGGCTTTGATTGCAGAAATTTATTTCAAATGCATCTTTGCTTATAAAGTGAAATTTTCTAAATAGCTAGAAGCATTCTTGAAGAGTTTTGGTCTGTGAAGACTTCCAATAATTTAATGCATCTGGGCTTTTTAATGAGGTTATGGGCAATAAGGCTGTTTTTTTCCCTGGTGCAACTATATTGATACAATTTTCATGTAATTAGCTATATACTGAAACTTTTAAATATCTAATGCTTCTTGTTTCCTTACCAAAAACTGTTTCTCTAGTTAGAGTACAAAGGGAAAAATTCTATCTGTCCGACCTAATAAATTAGCAGCTTCTATAGCAGTAACATGAAATTATCCTGATGATAGTAAGGCAACTCAGGCCCTCTTAACTATTAGTCTGAAAATGACAGAGTTGGACTCCTTTACTGTCTACAGCTCTTACTATTTCCTTGATTGTGTTCATTGTCAAATGGTTTACAAGTGCTTTGGGATTCTGTCTATCCATCTTCGCCTTAAGTGAAATAAGTAGTGCCTCAAACTGGATAAACACACTGACTTCCAATCCCTCAAATAACATCTCCCAAACCCACACATTTTCATACATACGCAGTCAGAGATAACAGCAAGGGAGCTGTGTCACGAACAGCACCTGTTTAAAAACTTTTAGAGGAGAATTTCAAAACTAACTTTTCTGGGAGAGAAAAGAGGTTGATGGATGAGAAGGGGAGGAGAATACAGGTGCTGGGAAGTGGGAAATGTTGGCATTTCTGATAATTATTTTTTTTTATTTTTTCAGTGTAAGTAGCTACTAATGTGAGGTAGTTGTGCATATAATGTAACAGTGCCTCCAGGGCCTTTTTGAAAGGAATGGGGAACTGTTCTTCACCAAACTCTGTGTTATTGCTCCTGTCTTGTTTCTCATCCGGGGACTGAGAGGGGGGCATAGCCATTAGGGGTTCTGTGAGAAGCTAATATTTAACTTCTGTTCCTGGTGAGCTACACTACTGCAGAGAGGGAGTCAGACAAAAAATTCCTGGAGCTATTGGGAGTTGGTAAATAAGAGCTTGTGAAGTTCCACACTGATGTCTTCCATTTTTTTACCAGTGATCATTTTTTCTTTCTTTTTACAGCAAATAGCATTCAAAAACTTGGTGCAAAGAAATCAGCAAAATGAACAACGAAATCAAGGCCCTCCAGCTTTGAACTCCACAATACAGCTGCCTTTCTTAATAGTCAACACTAGCAAAAGAACAATTATAGACTGCAGCATATCAAGTGATAAGTGAGTGTTTATGGAATCAACTTTTAGAACTCTTATTTTCTTTGTGAATGGAATTTTTATTAGAACAAATAAGAGAACTTCCTCTAGTTTACTGGAAGTGAATTAAATATGCTATTGTCACTTCAGGGGGGTGTTTTCTTTTAGCTTCGTTCGTTTGTTTGTTTGTTTGTGTGTGTGCATATATGTGCACAGATATTATATAATGTCATATATATTATGTTATATATTAGGTATATTGTAACACATATATATGATATGTAATATATAAAAATATAATAAGTCAGTATATTGATACATAATCTATTGCATTAAAATATTAATAGCCATTAAAATCATATTAATTATAATGTATACTGTATATGTAATATGATATAGAATCTAGTATAATAGATATAATAAAATACATTATATCAGGTTTATTGAGATTGAATATGCTTTATATGTGACAAATTATGCTTTTTTAATAATT